>JAGFNQ010002120.1:0-74807 GCA_024364735.1 Boesenbergia rotunda
CAGTGGGGGTTGCTATTTGGAGGTTTCTGACCTCCCGACTGATCCTGACACTTGCTGGCGGTCAGTGGTTGGCTCTGCGGGTTCATCTTCTTTAGATAATGCTCAGTAATAAGGGCACTGCTGAACAGCTCCTCTGTGGTCTGGGGCCTATTAACGCCACCAGCTACATTCAGAGCTATCTCGGGCCTGAGCATCTTGAGCATTAATCTGACCCTTTCTTTCTCTGTACTGACCAACTCCGGACATAATCGTGCCAGTCGGTTAAATTGCTTAACGGCATCGTTGACTGAGAGATTTCCCTGCCGGAATTCAGTGAACTCATCAAATGTGTTTGTGACTCGCATATTAAAGAATTCCTCCAGAAATTCGGACTCAAAGTCCTTCCACTTCATCTGGTCCACTGACCTTCTAGCCTTTACCCGTTCCCACCACATCCTGGCGTCGCCAGTGAGCAGAACGAGACACATTTAATTTTCTCATGCTCAGGCCAGTCTAATAATTCCACTGTGCTCTCAACTGTCTTGAGCCAGGCCTGAGCATCCCAGGGCTCGCAGGTGCCCGAGAACTTTTCCGGCTTCAGTCTCTGCCACTGAATCAAATAGGCCTCCTGTCGGGCTCCCCGGGCCGGAGTGTCCGGGGTGCCTGTGCAGTTGGAGGCTCAGTAGGCATTACATTCTGACTTCCCTGCGGGGTTGTGTGTTCCCCTGCTGGGTCATCAGAGTGTTTATTATCTGCTGTTGTTCAGTGACCTGACGCTGCAGATCTGTGATCACTTGCATCATATCAGGTGGGGTACTGTCTCGTTACCCCGATTGCTACGTCTTCTAGCCATGTCTATCATACAGGTGATAATTAAAATAACATAAGAATTATCACTACTTTCATTTGTTATGCAAGCATAAATCATCTCTATATTATGCAAGCATAAATCATCTATATCTCATGCAAGCATATATCATCTCTATATTATGCAAGCATAAACCATCTCTATTAATATCATTACTGTACATGAAATAATATAAGCGAGTTAGGATTTCTTACTTGGAAGCGGCAGGAAGAAGCTTGATGTGTGTGTGGTGGAGGGGAAATCTGCTCTGATACCAACTTGTAACGCCCGCCCTTATATCTACTCTCGGGGCGGGGTTACGTACAATCAATCATATAGTAATATTTTTTTTTCTATTTCTTCTTAGCATGACATTAAAACAACAATGCAAGGACTTAAGGACTAAGCATGCTTGTTTAACTATCAAAGTCATTCTACAACATGATAAATCACTAGTAATGTAACTCATAACATAATCAAGTATAAGAGACCTCCAAGGTAAACATATCATGCCATGTCAATCCTAATCACTAACACTTATTGTCAAGGAGCATAAACATAAGCATATGTAGATATAGAATCTTTTCTTCCCGAGCCACCACCCCACACATCTTCAGCCTCCTGCCTCTTCCTTTAGTTTAAGGGTTCCTTACCCTTATCTGCAGCATAAGATAACATATAAACTAGTAAGCATAAATGCTTAGTTAGGATCCTGTCCTACTCGCTAAAACCATACGAAAGCATAACATGTACACATAATAAATCATAAGCATGAGTTCATCAAAGCATATTAAACATCCAAGTTTCTAACATGCAATATCAAGTACCTTAAGCATACTCATCACATATTACAAATATTTCAATGAATGTTTTCCAAACATTTCCATAATGGTATTACTTAAAAATACATCCATATCATATCGGGCCCGGTTGTGTACCAACTATCGCGCGGAAACTATTGCGCGTTCCCTAATGAATTGGGGTAGCGAGCCACCAAGTTATTAGAGCAGGACCCTTCCGTCCTACCGGAGCCACGTTAACATGCACCCCGGATTTATTTAACGACCCCCTTCCCGAGTCGGGTACACAACTTAAAAGTAAAATACTTATCATGCTGTTACATATATGCTAAGGAATACTCCATATTCACCTTTATGGGACACACCACTCTTCAAGGGTGCTCATGATCCCGTAGGGACACACCACACAACATAAGGGGTGCTCTTGATCCCATACTTATTTGAGTATCCATTTAAGCATTTTAACATATCACATGCAATTTCATAAATGTACCCATGGGCTATAAGGCATGCTCATACATACATCATATTTCATACATGTTCATATATTCATCATATTTCATACATGTTCATACATGCATCATATGTCATACATGTTCATATATTCATCATATTTCATACGTGTTCATACATGCATCATATGTCATACATGTTCATATATACATCACATTTCATATATGTTCATCATATTTCATCATGCATCATATTTCACCACTTACCCTACCTTAGACCCGACAAGCTTTGGTCACATAGGTCATACTCATATCGTAGAAAGTGGTAGCATGCTATCAATTAAGATTTCAATCAGACATCTCATTTAAACACCTCATACATAAACATATCAAAGCATGCTAACAAATAAGGTTTCCTTATCAACCATTCCATTTAACACCACATACATATACATATGATCATCCCCAACCATAAACATATATCATAGGGTAGTTTGACCTTTACAAACCCTAGTCCTAGTGGGTTGGCCGAAACATCAAGAGTAAGGAAATATTAGGACTTTTGCATTAATCATTCACACAACAATGATACAAACATCTTGTATACAATATCACACCATACACTAAGCATGAATATTTTCTAGGATAATTCAACTCTCCTTGACCCTAATTCATTGCCTTGGCTGAAACTTGTAGGGTAGGGTAGGCTAGGTTTTTGACATCCAATCTTTACACAAACATTTACACAAATACTTTATCTACAATACTAATCATGGGAACACAATAGGATAGCAACCAACCCAAAAGCCCTTGCTTATTCCCTCTTGGCCGAAACATGTAGGGTACCAAACCCTAATTTGTGTCCTCTCAAAAATTTGGGAAACAACATACATCCATACCCTAAGTTCCTAGGGATATCCTCATGCATCAAAAAGCAACCAAAACCTATTTCATGGTGGTGGCCGAAAGTCTTATAAGGGAGGAACTCCCATTTTCAAAAACAAGAACACAAGGAAAACATGCATAAACCATTACACTGCAGGCGAGAGGATACTTACATCCTTTCGCTTGATTTCTACTTCTCTAAGATCTTAAGGTGCCCTTGGTTGAAGGAAGGTGAGTGTTTCCCTTGTTTGCCTTCTCTTAGAAATCTTGGCCCTAGTAGAGAGAGCAAGGTCCTTGGGTGAGATCTCCTTCTTTCCAAACCCCTAGGGTTGAAACCCTAGGTTTTACTTTTCGAAAAATGGAGAATGGGAGGGCTTGGTTTCGGTGGGAAGTGAAGAGGAAGAAGAAGAGGAAGTTATTCCAACTTCCCTTTCCCTTATTTATACTTTTCTCATGAAGAGACATGTCTCTTCACTTTCCTCGCCTTAACAAGCATGTTTCTCCTTCTCTAACAAGAAACATGGCTTGGTGCATTGGTTATGACATGGTGAGTGCAACTAGGAGGTTCAAGGTTCAATCCTTGCTTCCTCCTTTTTATCACATTTTGCACTAATCCACATCTAAGCCCATTCAACCAAGCCATCATGAAATTTCATAATATTATTAATATTTCATAAAATCATAATATTTCTTGATAATATTTCATGAATTCTATAATATTTCATTTTCATGAATTCATAATATTTCATGATACTATTTCATGAATTCCATAATATTTCATATTCATGAATTCATAATATTTCATAATATTTCATGATAATATTTCATTTTCATGAATTCATAATATTTCATGATACTATTTCATGAATTCCATAATATTCATATTTATGAATTCATAATATTTCATAATATTTCATGATAATATTTCATGAATTCTATAATATTTCATTTTCATGAATTCATAATATTTCATAATATTTCATGATACTATTTCATGAATTCCATAATATTCATATTTATGAATTCATAATATTTCATAATTTTTCATGATAATATTTCACCATATTTCATATGGGAAATTTCGGGGCGTTACAATCCTCCCTACCTTATAAAAAGTTCATCCCGAACTTTAAAATAATTCCGGATGCTTTAATCGCATTGCCTCCTCTCGTTCCCACGTGGCTTCTTCGAATCGTTCGTTCCGCCACAGAACCTTTACTAAGGGTACTTCCTTATTCCTTAGCTTTTTTTTAACTTCCCGGTCTAAGATCTGAACAGGTCATCTATCCGGGGTAGAGGGTACCTGTTCTTGATAGTCACATTATTCAGTGCCCGATAGTCGATACACATTCGCATCGACCCATCCTTCTTTTCTTTTACAAACAGTACGGGAGCTCCCCAGGGGGAATGACTAGGGCGGATGAGTCCCTTGTCAAGAAGCTCTTGTAACTGCCCTTGTAATTCCTTTAATTCCGTCGGCGCCGTACGGTATGGTGCCTTAGAAATGGGGTTAGTACCAGGAACTAGCTCAATTGCAATTTCTATATCTCTTTCAGGTGCTAACCCTAGTAAGTCATCGGGAACTACCTCTGGGTAATTGCATACTACTTTGACGTCTTCTAGCTTCGGGCCCTCTGTGGGTCTGGTATCAACCACATGAGCTAGAAATCCCGAGCATCCCTTTTCTAACGTCTTCCTTGCTTTCAGAGTCGACAAGAATTTACTTGTCCTCTTCTTCGGCTCTCAGATAAATTCGAACAGAATTTCCCGCCTCAGGTCGGAAGATAACCCTTCCTTTACGGCACTCAATAGAGGCGCCATATTTGTTTAGGAAATCCATGCCCAATATCACATCATAATCTGACATATCAAGCACTATCAGATCACAGTAGAGTTCCCTATCTGCGATTCTGATTGGTGCGGCACGTAGTATTTGGGTAGAGGGCATCACCTCACCCGAGGGAAGTGCTGTCAGAAATTTACAGTCCAAATCTTGCAGTGACATATTATTTCTTTTGGCATATTGCATAGAGATAAACGAATGCGTTGCCCCAGTGTCAAATAAAGCAGTAGCATACTGACTGTAAATAAATATCTGACCTGTGACAACGGTAGAGGCAGTCGCCACTTCTCCCTTCGTAAGAGAGAAAACCCTGGCGTTTGTCGTGGCAGGCGGGGCTTCTAATCTCCCCTGGCATATATGTGTACCATCTATAGCTGCCTGCATCAGGTATAACTGGGGAGGAGCACCTTTGTACTGATCATATTGCGGCTGAGGTGCTTTGGCTGCAGCAGGACACTCTCTGGCTATGTGTCCTTCCTTTCCGCAAGTATAGCATCTCCTAGCGCCTAAAAGGCATGTCCCTTGGTGCATCTTCCCACAATTGGCACATTGGGGATATTTAGGCTTCTTGCCTAAATAACCACTGGCAGATTTATCCCCTGGCTTTCTCTTTCCATTTTGGTTCTCCTTCCAGTGGGGGTTGCTATTTGGAGGTTTCTGACCTCCCGACTGATCCTGACACTTGCTGGCGGTCAGTGGTTGGCTCTGCGGGTTCATCTTCTTTAGATAATGCTCCGTAATAAGGGCACTGCTGAACAGCTCCTCTGTGGTCTGGGGCCTATTAACGCCACCAGCTACATTCAGAGCTATCTCGGGCCTGAGCATCTTGAGCATTAATCTGACCCTTTCTTTCTCTGTACTGACCAACTCTGGACATAATCGTGCCAGTCGGTTAAATTTCTTAACGGCATCGTTGACTGAGAGATTTCCTTGCCGGAATTCAGTGAACTCATCAAAATGTCTGTTTGTGACTCGCATATTAAAGAATTCCTCCAGAAATTCGGACTCAAAGTCCTTCCACTTCATCTGGTCCACTGACCTTCTAGCCTTTACCCGTTCCCACCACATCCTGGCGTCGCCAGTGAAGCAGAACGAGACACATTTAATTTTCTCATGCTCAGGCCAGTCTAATAATTCCACTGTGCTCTCAACTGTCTTGAGCCAGGCCTGAGCATCCCAGGGCTCGCAGGTGCCCGAGAACTTTTCCGGCTTCAGTCTCTGCCACTGAATCAAATAGGCCTCCTGTCGAGCTCCCCGGGCCGGAGTGTCCGGGGGTGCCTGTGCAGTTGGAGGCTCAGTAGGCATTACATTCTGACTTCCCTGCGGGGTTGTAGTGTTCCCCTGCTGGGTCATCAGAGTGTTTATTATCTGCTGTTGTTCAGTGACCTGACGCTGCAGATCTGTGATCACTTGCATCATATCAGGTGGGGGTACTGTCTCGTTACCCCGATTGCTACGTCTTCTAGCCATGTCTATCATACAGGTGATAATTAAAATAACATAAGAATTATCACTACTTTCATTTGTTATGCAAGCATAAATCATCTCTATATTATGCAAGCATAAATCATCTATATCTCATGCAAGCATATATCATCTCTATATTATGCAAGCATAAACCATCTCTATTAATATCATTACTGTACATGAAATAATATAAGCGAGTTAGGATTTCTTACTTGGAAGCGGCAGGAAGAAGCTTGATGTGTGTGTGGTGGAGGGGAAATCTGCTCTGATACCAACTTGTAACGCCCGCCCTTATATCTACTCTCGGGGCGGGGTTACGTACAACTCAATCATATAGTAATATTTTTTTTTCTATTTCTATCTCCTAGCATGACATTAAAACAACAATGCAAGGACTTAAGGACTAAGCATGCTTGTTTAACTATCAAAGTCATTCTACAACATGATAATATCACTAGTAATGTAACTCATAACATAATCAAGTATAAGAGACCTCCAAGGTAAACACTATCATGCCATGTCAATCCTAATCACTAACACTTATTGTCAAGGAGCATAACATAAGCATATGTAGATATAGAAGTCTTTTCTTCCCGAGCCACCACCCCACACATCTTCAGCCTCCTGCCTCTTCCTTTAGTTTAAGGGTTCCTTACCCTTATCTACAGCATAAGATAACATATAAACTAGTAAGCATAAATGCTTAGTAAGGATCCTGTCCTACTCGCTAAAACCATATGAAAGCATAACATGTACACATAATAAATCATAAGCATGAGTTCATCAAAGCATATTAAACATCCAAGTTTCTAACATGCAATATCAAGTACCTTAAGCATACTCTTCACATATTACAAATATTTTCAATGAATGTTTTCAAAACATTTCCATAATGGTATTACTTAAAAATACATCCATATCATATCGGGCCCGGTTGTGTACCAACTATCGCGCGGAAACTATTGCGCGTTCCCTAATGAATTGGGGTAGCGAGCCACCAAGTCATTAGAGCAGGACCCTTCCGTCCTACCGGAGCCACGTTAACATGCACCTCGGATTTATTTAACGACCCCCTTCCGAGTCGGGTACACAACTTAAAAGTAAAATACTTATCATGCTGTTACATATATGCTAAGGAATACTCCATATTCACTCTTATGGGACACACCACTCTTCAAGGGTGCTCATGATCCCGTAGGGACACACCACACAACATAAGGGGTGCTCTTGATCCCATACTTATTTGAGTATCCATTTAAGCATTTTAACATATCACATGCAATTTCATAAATGTACCCCATGGGCTATAAGGCATGCTCATACATACATCATATTTCATACATGTTCATATATTCATCATATTTCATACATGTTCATACATGCATCATATGTCATACATGTTCATATATTCATCATATTTCATACGTGTTCATACATGCATCATATGTCATACATGTTCATATATACATCACATTTCATATATGTTCATCATATTTCATCATGCATCATATTTCAACCACTTACCCTACCTTAGACCCGACAAGCTTTGGTCACATAGGTCATACTCATATCGTAGAAAGTGGTAGCATGCTATCAATTAAGATTTCAATCAGACATCTCATTTAAACACCTCATACATAAACATATCAAAGCATGCTAACAAATAAGGTTTCCTTATCAACCATTCCATTTAACACCACATACATATACATATGATCATCCCCAACCATAAACATATATCATAGGGTAGTTTAACCTTTACAAACCCTAGTCCTAGTGGGTTGGCCGAAACATCAAGAGTAAGGAAATATTAGGACTTTTGCATTAATCATTCACACAACAATGATACAAACATCTTGTATACAATATCACACCATACACTAAGCATGAATATTTTCTAGGATAATTCAACTCTCCTTGACCCTAATTCATTGCCTTGGCCGAAACTTGTAGGGTAGGGTAGGCTAGGTTTTTGACATCCAATCTTTACACAAACATTTACACAAATACTTTATCTACAATACTAATCATGGGAACACAATAGGATAGCAACCAACCCAAAAGCCCTTGCTTATTCCCTCTTGGCCGAAACATGTAGGGTACCAAACCCTAATTTGTGTCCTCTCAAAAATTTGGGAAACAACATACATCCATACCCTAAGTTCCTAGGGATATCCTCATGCATCAAAAAGCAACCAAAACCTATTTCATGGTGGTGGCCGAAAGTCTTATAAGGGAGGAACTCCCATTTTCGAAAACAAGAACACAAGGAAAACATGCATAAACCATTACACTGCAGGCGAGAGGATACTTACATCCTTTCGCTTGATTTCTACTTCTCTAAGATCTTAAGGTGCCCTTGGTTGAAGGAAGGTGAGTGTTTCCCTTGTTTGCCTTCTCTTAGAAATCTTGGCCCTAGTAGAGAGAGCAAGGTCCTTGGGTGAGATCTCCTTCTTTCCAAACCCCTAGGGTTGAAACCCTAGGTTTTACTTTTCGAAAAATGGAGAATGGGAGGGCTTGGTTTCGGTGGGGAAGTGAAGAGGAAGAAGAAGAGGAAGTTATTCCAACTTCCCTTTCCCTTATTTATACTTTTCTCATGAAGAGACATGTCTCTTCACTTTCCTCGCCTTAACAAGCATGTTTCTCCTTCTCTAACAAGAAACATGGCTTGGTGCATTGGTTATGACATGGTGAGTGCAACTAGGAGGTTCAAGGTTCAATCCTTGCTTCCTCCTTTTTATCACATTTTGCACTAATCCACATCTAAGCCCATTCAACCCAAGCCCATCATGAAATTTCATAATATTATTAATATTTCATAAAATCATAATATTTCTTGATAATATTTCATGAATTCTATAATATTTCATTTTCATGAATTCATAATATTTCATGATACTATTTCATGAATTCCATAATATTTCATATTCATGAATTCATAATATTTCATAATATTTCATGATAATATTTCATTTTCATGAATTCATAATATTTCATGATACTATTTCATGAATTCCATAATATTCATATTTATGAATTCATAATATTTCATAATATTTCATGATAATATTTCATGAATTCTATAATATTTCATTTTCATGAATTCATAATATTTCATAATATTTCATGATACTATTTCATGAATTCCATAATATTCATATTTATGAATTCATAATATTTCATAATATTTCATGATAATATTTCACCATATTTCATATGGGAAATTTCGGGGCGTTACAAAAGCTATCTCCTGTTAAGAGATTTTCAAAAAACTTAACACCCGAATTTCTGATCTGCTCGGGCTCTTCTAAACAAAGTCCTTCATCCCATATCCTGTGAATTCTGCTAGCCATCATTCTTTTTTGCACCAAAGAATGGAAAAATTTCGTGTTCCCATTCTCTTCTTTCATCCATTTGACAGCAGCTTTCTGCCTCCAGAAATCCTCTTCCATTTGCATTGTTTTAAATAGCTGCGCTTGACATTTGTTTCTTCTGATTTTATTCTCTTCCGATGGTTCCAAGTCGAAGGTCTTCTCTGCCTCTGAGAAAAGATTTTTTGCTTTCTGAATATTATCGTGAATATTACCAAAGATCTCTTTATTCCACCACTTCAGATGGTTTTTAAGCCTCTTCAATTTGTGTTGCAGTTTTATTAGCCCAGATCCATAGCTTGGCAGATTCCAATTTAATCGCATAGTTTGCAGAAAACCATGGTGTCTCGTCCACATCCTTTGGAATCTAAAGGAAGCTATGGTTTCTCAAAGCTTGGAAAAGAGATCTTCAAGACAACGACCATAGCACTGAGCCCTTGATGGATACTGAACAGGAACCACAAGAAGTTGTGGATGAGATTGTTACACAAGAAGTTGTGGAACAACAACCTGTTCAGGTAGACCTACCTCTTCGCAGGTCTGATAGGGTACGTCGTCAGCCTGAGAGATATTCATTTCTCTTGCCTGACCATGATGACGTTATGATCATTGAGAATGAGCCTACCACCTATCAGGAAGCTGTGATGAGCCCAGATTCTGAGTCATGGCTGGAAGCCATGAGATCCGAAATGGAATCCATGTACACTAACCAAGTTTGGACCTTGGTTGATCCACCTGAACGGGTCAAACCCATTGGGTGTAAGTGGGTCTTTAAGAGAAAGCCTAACATGGATGGACTTACTCATACCTATAAGGGTAGACTGGTAGCTAAAGGTTTCAAGCAAATTCATGGTATTGACTATGATGAAACTTTTTCTCCAGTAGCGATGTTTAAGTCCATTCGGATCATGCTTGCTATTGCAGCCTACCACGATTATGAGATCTGGCAGATGGATGTCAAGACAACGTTTCTGAATGGAAACCTCCTCGAGGATGTGTACATGACACAGCCTGAGGGTTTTGTAGATCCACAGCATACTGGCAGAGTATGCAAGCTGCATAGGGCCATTTATGGTCTAAAGCAAGCTTCTCGGAGCTGGAATCTTCGATTCGATGATGCGATCAAACAGTTTGGTTTCATCAAGAACGAAGATGAACCTTGTGTCTACAAGATGGTTAGTGGGAGCACAGTAGTCTTCCTAGTCTTGTATGTGGATGACATACTACTCATTGGGAACAACATCCCTTCGCTACAGTCTGTGAAGACTTGGTTGGGGACTTGTTTCGCAATGAAGGACTTAGGTGAAGCAGCCTGCATTCTAGGCATTAAGATCTATAGAGATAGATCTAAGAGATTGCTTGGCCTAAGTCAGAGTACATACATCGATATGGTATTACACCGTTTTGCCATGCAGAATTCCAAGAGAGGAATTCTACCAATGTCACATGGTGTGAGTCTTTCGAAGACTCAGAGTCCCTCTTCTAGAGAGGAGAGAGACCGCATGGATAAGATCCCTTATGCTTCTGCCATAGGATCCATCATGTACGCCATGTTATGTACTCGTCCTGATGTCTCATATGCTTTGAGCATGACGAGCAGGTACCAGTCAGATCCAGGTGAACGTCACTGGATAGCGGTCAAGAATATTCTTAAGTACTTGAGAAGGACTAAGGAATATTTTTTGATATTTGGAGGCGATGAGCTTCTAGTTGTAAAGGGTTACACTGATGCCAGCTTCCAAACCGACCAGGATGATTACAGATCGCAGTCATGGTTCGTGTTTTGCTTGAATGGCAGAGCTGTGAGCTGGAAGAGTTCGAAGCAGGACACAGTTGCAGATTCTACAACAGAAGCTGAGTATATTGCTGCATCAGAGGCAGCAAAGGAGGCAGTTTGGATCCGCAAGTTCATCACTGAGCTTGGGGTGGTTCCTAGCATATCTGATCCCGTAGAGCTCTATTGTGACAACAATGGAGCTATTGCGCAGGCTAAGGAACCTCGCTCACACCAGCGGACCAAACACATACTACGGCGATTCCATCTCATTCGAGAGATCATCGATCGAGGAGATGTGAAGATTTGCAGAGTACCCACAGAGGCTAACGTCGCAGATCCCTTGACCAAGGCTTTGGCACAGATGAAGCATGATGGTCACACTAGGTCATTGGGTATTAGATACTACAGCGATTGGCACTAGTGCTAGTGGGAGATTGTTAGTGAGAGCCCTAGAGCCAATCATATGATGATTACTTTTTGGACTCATTGTATCATATTCTTGTATATATATTTCATATATATAAAGACATTTCTTATGGTTATTGTACTTATGTGTATTGGTGCCAAATAACTTAGTATAATAACGTCCTTGAGTAGAAGGTTCTTATCTATATCAATCGATTAGTTGAATCGATAGTGAGATGATATAGAGAACACTACTCTTAATTATTCCTAGTCTAGTATTAACATTCAAGGATAATGTTAATGCATAGAGACTAGCATGTAGGTCAACATGATGACTTGATCTCACAAGTCATGGATATGAGATATCAAGTTGACACATGGGTATACATTAGAGAATGTATACTGAATGGCCCGCCATGAGAAAGTATCATGGATCGTTATATAAGTGTCATATACTTTCTCATGTGACTATTAGTATGACTATAGTCCTAGACCTGAAGTTACCATAGTTCCCTATATAAGGAGTTACGTACTTTGGCTTCGTCAAACGTCACCCGTAACTGGGTGGACTATAAAGGCGATTACTGGGTTTGTAACAAATTATGCGGAGGGATGTGAGTAACGTAGATGGGATCTATCCCTCTTATATGACGGGAGTGATATCTTCATTCTTGATAGAGTAAGACCACTAAGTGCATGGCCATGCCCAAATAAGGCAATATTAGATATTGAGCTTATTTGATTATAGTGAGTCTACTTGGAGATCAAGACATATAGATTGATTTGAGGATGACACGGTCAATGCCTCATGAAAGATCAATCTAGATATCGAGGATAGAAGGACGTTGTCACATATTGTGATGGTCACAATTATTAGTCACAATGGTGATGTTGGATCTCGACATTCTTGTAACTTGGGTAGCAATGATGTGTTGCTAGATACCTCTCATTGCTTATGTCCTTAAATAGGTTTAAGGGCATTGCCAACGTTACAAGAACCTATAGGGTCACACACATAGAGCAATAGATGGAGAATAAGTCCATATGATGGACCGAGAGTAATGAAGTCAAAGTTTGACTTTGGCTAAATATGGAAAGTCCATAAAAGGCAAGTTTGACTTGACTCAAATTAGACAACTTGAGTTAGACTCGAGTTTGATCCAAGTGTTGGATGAATCTAATCATGGGAGAGTAATGAAGTCAAAGTTTGACTTTGGCTAAATATGGAAAGTCCATAAGAGGCAAGTTTGACTTGACTCAAGCCACATCACCTTGACTTGACCAAGTGATGACTTGGCATCATCATCAAGGCTAAGTAACCTCCCCATTTGAATTTTGAATTCAAATAGGGGGTTACCAAAGGTGGTGGCCGGCCACTTAATGGCCAATAATGGCCATTAAATGGCCTGCCACTAAAACACACAAAAGGAGTTTTTTTGTGGGTGTGTGATTGATTCTTCTCCTTACTTGGTTTTGTTTTGTTTGGCTCTCCCTCTCCTCTCATCTTGCCGAGACCCCAAGTAGTGCTAGCACACTTTTGGGCTCTCCTCTCCACTCTCTTGCTTGTGTAGATACTTCTAGAGGGTTGCTACTTTGCATCCTTGAGATCCGACACCAACCGAGGAGCGAGCGGGAATTGCGGGGCACGCATCGAAGGTAGTTTTCTCTTCTCTAATAGATCTAGGTTGTAGATCGGTTTTGAAGCATGTAAACGAGCACTCGTAAATTTTTGAAATGGTTTTCTTCGCTCGGATCCTTTCTATTGGGGCTTTCGGGGTTTTCGCGACGCGAAAAAGCGGTTTTCGCGGCCCGAAAAACCCTACAAGACATTGATAATTTGGAATCTAGTGCATATGTTCGTAGGCTATCCTAAGGGAATTAAAGATGGTTTAGTAGTCCTAAGGATCAGAGGATATTCGTTGGTACGAATGACTGATTCTTAGGAAAAGGATTATAAAATAAACCACAAGACTGTTGGAACCTAGATGGCAAGAGAGGGGGGTGAATATAGCCAAAAACATGGTCTTAACGACTTATAGAATTTCTGCACTCAAATTTATTAGTAGCACAGCGGAAGAAACAATGGAAACAGACAAGTGCAGAAAACAAAAACAGAAAACGAAAGCAAACAACCACAACTAGCAAGATCGCTAACAAGGAGAGTTTACAAGGTTCGGGGATAACTTTCCCCTACTCCTGTTGGGTTCTCCCGGCACAAAACAATAAAAACGCAGCGGAAACAAGAACCCACACTACAAGAAAAAAGTGAAACAACAATGCTTTTTCCGCGTTGTCGTTAATGCTTAAAAAGCGTTGTTGATGAAGCCGTTGTAGAAAGTATATCTACGACAACGCTTTTTCCGCGTTGTGGTTTGGAGCAAAGACAACGCTTTTTTCGCGTTGTCTATTGGTTTTTAAAAACGTTATGGTTTGGCACAAAGACAACGCAAAAATCGTGTTGTGTATTGTTACTTAAAAAACGTTGTCTTTTTAATAGGCAGTGTTTTTCACAATTTATAATATTCACAATTTATAAACATTTTTATTCACAATTGATAATATTCACAATTTACAATATTCACAATTTACAAGCATTTTTATTCACAATTGATAATATTCACAATTTACACTGATAATAGTTTACAAAATTCACTTATAATACAGTGCATTATTTACAAAAGTGTTTGTATTCCATATTAAATACAAAAAATATCTCAATTCACAAGTTCTATAAAACTTCATCATTCACAAGTTGTTCTTTGGGGCTGCTTGTTAACTCGATCTGCTTTAACTCGATCTGCTTGTTAACTCGATCTGCTTGTTAACTCGACCATTGCAGCGCTGCAAAACATTGAAGTAGTGATGAGTAATATATAAGGATGCGAGCGGCTAATTTTGTTCATCAATGGAGAAGAATATACCTTAATGCTATGTAGAATACTGCAGGTAAGAGCTTCTTTGACTGCAACAATTATAAAATAATCAGTTGTTAGCAAATAGTTTGAATTCTTATAGACGAGAAATTTGATATACTTGCCAAGGAGTACGACTGCAAATGCCTCCAGAGAAACGCAACAGAAATTGCTGCCGCAATAGAAAGAAAATTAATACATGAAGAGATTTACGATTGTGTATTACAAGTGTGGTTGAAGTAATCTTATCTTCATCAGAATCTTTGATGTCACTGAAACGTGGAGCATTGTATGGCAAAGGAGTTTCCATTGTTTGCTGCTGACTTAATTTTTTGGGACTTTCATCATCTCCATCATCGTTCCTCAGCCAGAAAAATGGTTGAAGCAAACCATCTTCCTCGCTATCTGGAACCATTATTTCATTTCTACTCAATTCTTTAGCGTCTGAGAGCTCAACTTCTGGATCTTCTAATATGGAGAATTTCACAGGTCTCAATGGAGTCTCGGAGATAGGGTATGGAGTCACATGTACTCTCTTCTTGGCAGGAAAAGAAGGTTGCTTTGAGATTTGCTGAGGAGAATGTTTGGAGATATTCTTCCTAATTTTGTACGATCCCTTTCTCTTAGATTTCATTTGGGACTTTACCTCAATTGCACTTGCAGGTTTGTTTCTCTCTTGATCGCCTAGAAATATTTGCATGGAATTGGCCAAAAAATTAGTCGAGCTAGACAAAAACCCACAGAAGTAGAAAACTTATTCACGGAGGAAATATAAACATATTTAAGGAATAACAAAAATTGCATTAGTCTTTTTCATCGAATCATCAACATTGTGCTTCTTGGCACAAGTAATTAAGGTGTCTAGTAATATGCAGCAGAAAAGATTGTCACCTTCAGCTTGAGTAGGAGGGATTGTTTGAGTTGATAAGATGTTGGTCCCGGATGCAACTTTCATGTTTTTGTAAATGCTTACCAAATTGTCCATGTGAGGAGCAGCACGAATTTCTGCAATAGAACACAGACACTTAAGAAACACTACAGTTGTAAAATAACAGTAATATAAGTCCCAGTCTCCCAGGTAATCAAATATACAGATAGCTATCAAATATCATGCACCATCAACAGTGTACTAATATCTATCTTGGATCTTCAACTAATGTAACCAAACACCATCATATTGTAAATAATACAAAGTTCATTGTGCAACTTTATCCTCGAAGGAGTTTTGATCGAGATATCAAATAAATACTTTAGCCATGCAAAATGACAGATGGGATGATTCCTAAACTTGTTCCAACCAAATCATTCAATAAAATGAGTTAGTAAAATAAAAGCAAGGGTGCACAATCCCAGAAATGGAAAAGAAGCCAGGATAAGGAAAGAAAATAGCACGTATAGCTTATTCAACTCTAACTTAATGTCAAAAAGACCAGAAATTACGTATGTTGGCAACTTATAAAGTAGCAAGAGATATAGATTGCAGCAAGTATCATATTGGCTGATGAAATTCATAACACAATATTGAGTACATAGAGAATGAAATTTATATAAGATGATATGGTAGTAAATGCATTAGTTTTGGAAAACAAGAATACCATTAATCACAATTTTTCTTAAAATAGGATTTGAAATTGTGCAAGCTAACCTCTTCGGCAGAATGGAACCTTGCAGACTGGGCAGTTTGACATGGATCTCATTGACTCCTTAATGCATAAGCTGAATTTAGGTATAAATGGATTAAATAAGCAATATAATATAACCAAACAGAATTTAAGGCGCAGTTAAATCAAACAAATACTCACTTACAGAAGATGTGGTTGCATGCAAGTGATACTGCAGACTTCAACAGACTCCAGCTGCGCAAACGAACATTCAATTGCAAACAATAAAAACCAAAAAAAAAAAGTTGAGTTGCCTCCAAAAAGGATTTCAGCAGGGGAAATTTTAACAGTAACAGGGTCTTCAGATGCACATCTTTCTATTTTAGGTCAAGAAAAGTTGTCAACGTAAGATTTACAAAGGGTAATATAGATCTCGGAACAAACTTTCATTGGTATACTCAGAATAACCCCTAATGGACAAAACAGATAAGAAGGTAGATGCATTTCTATACCAAATCGGACATTTGAGTTCTCGGCCCATCTTCTCCAGATGAGCCAAATCCGCCATAACTGCACCTGTGATTCCGTCCCTTCTATGAGACAAAGGCTTCAGATCAGAAACCCAAGAGTAAGAAAGAAAGTAGCTCGGAGAAATTAGAGAGATTTATTCAATGGAAACTTCACTTTGTCGTATCCAAGGATTTCCTTCTCAAAAGTTCAAATGAACTCTAGTCACATTTGAGTTCTCGGACCATGACATTTTTGGCTTAAGTTGTGTTATTTTAACAACTCTAGTCACAATTGTTATTTTATTTAAGAAAATAACTCAATAAAAATTTATTCTTTGAACATTTCAGAAGTTTGAATTCATTTTACATGAAAATAGTTATCCCATACTGCATTCCTGTAACTAAAATAGCCATGAGGAACCCATCAGTTTTATGGTGTCATAAAATATGAAAAGAATAAATCATTTTGTTAAGTTCTAAAACAGCAAATAACATGTTTAATCAAAGTTCAATAATGATTCTCAGTCCCCTGTGGACATGGTGAAGAATTACAGTGCCACCTTCCAACTTATATTTTAAACAGTGTAACAAACCCCTAATGCTTTAAATATCTTAGCAGCAGCCTTTTAAGAAACTGCATTGGACTAATGAGTTCAACAACATTGCAGTCAAATAATGAACTGGCCGAGCATGGTGAAGAACGGATCAAAATGATACAAATCTGTCAAAACAAAAGTTCCATATGCCACCAAGTCAATTTCCTCAGATTTCCATTTTTTATAATTTCTGAAAAACTTATAGTCAATCTGGATGAACCAAATGGTGTAGTGAAAACGTAGAGACAAACTTCAATCAACTCACTCACGGTCCAGTCTTAAAGACAATGATTGATTACCAGGTGCTAGTTTTGAATAAATTTGCAACATAAACAAGTATGAAGGTATATGTTTCAAAAATCAAATTTTTATTCTGATGAAAAAAGAACAAAAATTTAATTATATTAAGGCTCAAAAAGTGAAGCAAAAAAATCACTTGATGCAAAAACAGAATACATATTTCATAAGACTGGGTAGTGGGAGGCATTGGCATACCAGGTGTTATTGTTGCACACTTCACTGCAACATTGTACCTGCATATTTCAGGGAAAAGTTTCTAATGTTCACAGCTAGATGGAAAAAATGCTAAATAACCATAAACAATAATTTAAACACGAAGTTATGAACCAAGTTAAAATGAAGAATAAAAGCTATATCAGTATAAAAATTGGGATAATCGAGTGTGATAATTTCTCTTTTTTGACTGAAATGGCAAAAGCTTATTACACTTTGTCAGTATCCTTTTAGAAATTGCTCAAGGTCATCATCATACCTGGAAGATTTGAACGAACCAGAAGGTGGTTGCAGTGGTAATCAGGTTGTAATTAAGAGTCCTCTTAATCGCTGAGATATGAAAAACACATGACTTTGCATGGCACAACCAAGGGAATCCACTTGATTTTAACAGCACTACAGCAGAGAAAGATTTACTCTTGCCAAATCACAAAATAGAGAAATCATAATATATTTTGATGCAGGGTCAATTTTCTGCAAAATAAGAGTATAAAAAGTCAAAAAAAAACAATGTTTAAAACATTTTCAAAATATTAGAATTTTAGCTTGGAATTCATGTAGACTGTAGGTCCAGGCAAGTCATGTGAAAAACATGTAAGTGGTTACCTCATGCTATCAGAAAGGCTCTTGTCAAGTATTAAACTACAATATCTTACATGGCTTGCAATATATAAACAAATACAATTTATGAAGAATATAAGCACAAACAATATAACACTAAATAGAACACATGAAGGTTTAAGCTTATATGATTTTAAAAAAATAACATAAAATATGGTTCATGTCTCCACCTGTCCTTTCTTCGTTGTTAGTTGTTGAAGTATAGTATCCTGTTTCGTCTTCCCATTAGTTGGTTCACCTCTGGATTAATCATCATAAAATTAAATAAACAATTGCAGAGGCTGACAGCAAGTAGGTTAAGTGATCTATATGGTTTTCCGTTCTAAACACACTCAAATATAGGTTCTTACGTTTTTCTGTCAAGAAATCTAATGATGATGTTATTGACCTCAGCTTCAGAAATTTCTAATCTAATTATCCCTCCTGTAAGGATCTCAGCATATGATACCTAAGGGCACAGTGTGCAAGTTAAGAATGTCTTGATCTATAACAAAGCATTTTCATAAGCTAAACATCCTTATAAAAAGAATTTATCAAGCAAGCTGGCTCCATCATTAACCAAGCCAGTTAACCCACGATCTTGATACGACCCATTGATTGATTTTATCACCTGATCTAAATGCCTTATGTTGACTATTTTTCCTGCATAACTTGACAACAAAAATGCTATTAGAACCAAATAACACTGAAAATGCCACATTAGAAGCACGAAAAATTCTGTCACACCATAGACTAAAGAAAAAAGTAAAAATACACCTGAAGTTCACTTTAAAATGGTTTAAAGCAAATAATAACAAATTTTGCAAACAAGTAGGAATATGAGCAAATGGAGGTTTTTCTTTAATAAATAGAAAGTGAAGCAACCACTCACCAGTATAACAAAAGTTTGTATGTAAACTTCAGACAAGAATATAAAGTGGAATGATCCACAATATTTTATGATCCTGAGTATTAGGCAATTAGGAAGCAAGATGTAAAAAGTGAATGTACCGTAGATGAGAATCCTATCACTAATGGGAATTTACTTGACGAGGTGAAATCAAAATTATTTACCATCTGAAAGCAATCAAAAGTAGATCCAATAAATGATAGAAAAAGAAGTTAAGAAGACAAAGAAGTTAAGAAGACATGGCATGACGACTTTCACAAACAATAATAGATTTGATTGCTAAATAAATTAAATCAATTACACTTAAGAGTGTAAGGGTAGTGTAGACTAAATAAAATTTTCATTAACCTAACTAAATGCGATTGAAGAGATTTGACCAGTGATACAGTTTTCCATAAGGTTGCCAAAACTAAATAGTTGGAAGTTAGAACCAACACAAATTGTTATTGTACTTCTCAAGAGAAAGGTGGAAGTTCAAAACTAGCTAGAGAAAGTACATAATATCTCACTATTGTTTTTTTTGCAACATAATATCTTTTTTGAAACAAAAAGATCAAACTTATATAACTAGTTAGTAGCTAACCTACATATTAATTACCATCAAAGCCACATGTGAATAACCACCTAGCAATGAAAGTAGCTAACTCAGTTAATAACAAAAATAGCAAGCTGTTTAGATTAATCTTTCTCTGCATATTGTCAAAGCAGAGTAATATCTTTAAAAAATGGCAAATTGTTATCCTTGAAGATGAATTAAACTGCAAGAAGATATTACCATATCCATCCCATGGCGTCGGAGATTTGGCTCCCCCTCCATCCGCGCCATGGCGATCAGAGGACGCGGCCATAGTCCTGGAAGCGAGGTGAGGAAGTTGTGCACCACCTATTTGGCCCGGTCGAGGTGGAAAGAGAACGACTGGCAAGCGAAGGGGAAGGAAGAGAGGAGAAAGAAAGGCAAAGGAGCAGAACGGGCAGGAGGCTGAGGGATCTTGATGGAGGAGGAGACGAACCGAACTCCTTCATTTCTCTCAATCGCGGGGGCGGCGAGACAGGAAGATCAGATGAGGACGAGGAAGATCAGATGAGGACGAGGAGAGCAGAAGAAACAGTAGATCGGTTTCCAACGCCGAAGATCAGAAGATGAAGACGAGGAGAGGACCAAAGGAAGCCGCGGCGAAGGTTAAGACGAGGTGAGGAGCAGAAGAAGCCGTGGGGTTTTGCAACCCCCTTCTCCCCGAGCGTCACCAGCAGAAGCTTGAAATCTGACCGCCACAGAGTCAGAATGTCGGCGACTGCGAGAGAGAGAGATGGAGAGGGTAGTGGTGAGCGTCGTGATGCTGCCGCTGGGGTTCAGTTTCCACTCGACGGACGAAGAGCTCGTGGAGGATACTTCTTGGTGGTGAGCTAGGAGAAGATGTATGTTCACCAGATTGTACACAATGTCGATTTCGTGAAGAGGAGAGGACGAGGGAGGTGGCAATGAGGGAGGTGGAGGGAGGTGGAGGGAGATATTTCGCGGAGAAAAGAAGCGCGGAGAGATTTTTCGCGAGCCGCCGAGGGTTGGCAATGAGCGAGGTGGAGGGAGGGGATGTGTTTTTTATTTTAGCGGGAAATACGACAACGTTTTTAAAAAACGCTTTTGTAACAGCGTTGTCTTTTATCCGAAACCACAACACTAAGCACATCGCATCATTATAAATCGTTGTCGTTATTAAAAAGTAAAACACATAGACAACGCTTTTCACTAAAAACGTTGTAAAACAAAAAAAGACAACGTTTTTTTTAAAAAACGTTGTCGATTGGGCGTTGTTGATTGCAAAAATTCTTGTAGTGCCACGAGCGATCCATGCGAAAGAAAACACGTACAAAGCTATCTATCTAATAGATCTATCTACTGTGTATACCTTTGGAGCGTGCCCTTTGCCTATCCCGCTCGTCCAAGAAGTGCCGGATCTCTTGCACGTTCAAATGTCTGTGCCTCTATTCGTATCCACAAGGACACAATCTCACAACTTCGGGAGAACTACCTTAGTTGTGCTAATAACTTGAGGTAGCTCAAAACACCAAGAACTCTACAGTAGAGTTTCGGCCAAGAGTGGAGGAGAGGAAGAAGAGAGGAAGGGAAGAAGAAAGCACACTTGGTTAATTTCGAAAATGACTTGACCCCTTTTATATTCATCCTATGAATACCAAGAGTCATTTGTCTCTTTGCCTTCCCTTCATTAAAGCCAATAAAGAGCACATCTTTCCATGTGACTCTTCACCTTCCCTTCATCCAATGAAGAGAGACCCTTCTCTTTCCTGCATGCAAATTTGACCGGATCACTCGGGCTTCCGACTCGGTCTCCCGACCAAGTCTCACGAGTGGCGATCTCCGACTACCGAGTGCCAAGCCCCGACTGCCGAGTGCCGACCCAGTCTGCCGAGTGCCGATCCAGTCTGCTGAGTGCCGACTCAGTCTGCCGAGTTCCGACTCAGTCTGCCGAGCTCTGACTCAGTCTGCCGAGCTCCGACTCAGTCTGCCGAGCGCCGAGCACCCGACCTGCGCCCCCCGAGTTCCCAACTCGATCTCAGATCTCCCGAGTTCCCCAACTCAGGCTCGGACTTCCCAAGTTCCCCAACTCGGGCTCGGACTCCCGAGTTCTCCAACTCGGGCTCGGACTCCCAAGTTCTCCAACTCGGGCTCGGACTCCCGAGTTCTCCAACTCGGGATCCTTACAGCCGAACAGAATTCCCGAAGTATTGTGTCCTATGTGTGTGTGACCCAATAGGTTCTCGCGACGTTGGCAATGCACCTATCACCTTAGACTCATAAGCAATGAGCGGCATCTAGCAATGCATCATTGCTACCCAAGTAACAAGAAAAGTCAAGATCCGACTAAACCTCCGTGACTATGATAATGTATGACCTTGTCCTTCTATCCTCGATATCTAGATTGACCAATGAGGCATAGACCGTGTCATCCTCGATCAATCTTTATGTTTCTTGTTCCCCGAGTAGACTCACTCAAACAAATGAGCTTAATATCTCATATTGACTCATTTGAGCATAACCATGCGTTTTAGTAGTCATACTCGATCAAGGGGCCCACAGATATCACTCCCGTCATATGGGAGGGATAGATCTCATCTACATCACTCACATCCCTCCGCATAATTTATTACATACCCAGTGATTGCCTTTATAGTCCACCCTGTTACGGGTGACGTTTGACGATACCAAAGTACATAACTCCTTATGTAGGGAACCATAGTGACTTTAGGTCTAAGGACTATTCATACCAATAGTCACATGAGAAAGTCTATGACACTCATATGACAATCTATGAAACTTTCTCATGACGGGTCATTCAGTACACATTCTCCAATGTATACCCATGTGTCAACTTGATATCACATATCCATGACTTGTGAGCTCAAGTCATCAGTTGACCTACATGCTAGTCTTCATGCATCAATATTGTCCCTGAATAATTGATGCTTGACTAGGAATAATTTAGTATAGTGTTCTCTACATTATCTCACTATTGATTCAACCAATCGATATAATGTAGATATGAACCTACTACACAAGGACATTATTATATTTAGTTATTCGGCACAGAATACAAAGTAAGTATAATAACCAAACATGCCTTTATTAATAATAGAATATGATACAAAAATGCCTCCAGTCAATCATCACATGATTGGCTCTAGGGCTCCTTACTAACAACTCTTTGGCGTGCCCTTAAGGTGGGCGATCCATTGATCGTCGGCAGATCAAGCCCCGGTTAACACCGGATAGAAAGCAACCTCCTTCTCGGTGGAGAAACCTCTCCACAGCGTTTCAATCACAGATATAGGTTTAACCACAATGAAACACAAGAAAGATCTTACTTAGCACTTAGCAAAGACAAGAACACAGCAAGCTTCCTCCTGAGCTCCAACCGGCGACGATCTCACGCAAGAACCCTTTCCCCGTGTCTTCTCGCTGTTGGACTCGAAGCTCCTTGTTCCTTCCTCCAAGTGCTCAAGCAAGGGATGGTTGCTTCAAGATTGCTGTAGCTTGCTCAAAGTGATGAAACTTCAGAACACGCAAGCAAGTTGTGGAGAACACAAAGTCGCAGCAAGAACTCAAGCAGCAGAACTCACCTCAGCCAACTCTTCTCCGCGCCTTTTGTTCCTCCACTAAGCATCAGGTGACACCATCTCCCTGTAGCCTCCAGCTGCTCACCTGCAACCACCAGCTACCTCTGGACTCCCTGAGCCTCCCTCAGACCAGCCCCAGATAGCAGCTCCAGCCAGCACCAGTGCCCGTTGCAACCTGAGATGGAAAAACAGACAAACTTGCTCCAAGGAAAGGTCTCCATTAACTCTCCTTGAGTGTTTGAATCTTCCCCTGTCACCTGCAGCTTAATCAGAGTGTTAGCACAGCATATTAAGCAGGAAATCATGTATCAGATGTTAAGCGCAGAGAATCGGATACGTTCAGACGCGATCAGAGCGTCTGACAGTGCATTTTGAATTAAAGTGATCCGTCACCGGACCGATCAGAGAGCCTCCTGATCGGTCACCAGACCGATCAGGCTGGGTCCAGACCGATCAAGCTCCGTCTTGATCGGTCCCCAACGCTCAATTAGAAATCGCGATTTCTTTGGGATTCTCCTGGATCGTTCAGCAGACCGATCCCAGGTTGTTGATCGATCACCAGACCGATCCACCCCTTTATCAGGCGATTTCTGAGCTTCGTAGTCCAAACCTCTTGATCGGTCATCAGACCGATCAGGGAGCCTCCTGATCGGTCACCAGACCGATCAGGTCATGACCAGACAGATCAGGCTCCGTCCTGATCGATCATAGAGTGGAACCCGCGACGCTGGATCATTCTCCAGAACGATCTACACAGTGATCCTGATTGGTCACCAGACCGATCAGGAGCAGATCAGCAAGGGAACTCAACCTCACTGTTTGCTCCCTGATCGGTCACCAGACCGATCAGGAGCCAAGCAATGGGTGAAACGCATACTCCCTGATTGGTCACCAGACCGATCAGTCATCGCTGGATCGGTCACCAGACCGATCCACGAAGGAGCACCGTGCCAACTCCCTGATCGGTCACCAGACCGATCCAGGGGCTCCAACCTAGCCCTCCAAGCTAGGGTTTCATCCACCTTAGCCCTCCAAGCTAAGGATTTTTCACCTAACCCTCCAAGTTGGGAATTTGCACCTAACCCTCCAAGTTAGGACTTTTCACCTAGCCCTCCAAGCTAGGACTTTTCACCCAACTCTTCCGGATTAGGACTTTTCCAAACCTAGCCCTCCAAGCTAGGACCTGACCCTCCAAGCCAGGACTTTTTCACCTAACTCTCCAAGTTGGGACTTTTCACCTAACCCTCCAAGTTAGGACTTTTCACCTAGCCCTCTAAGCTAGGACATTTCACCCAACCCTTCTGAATTAGGACTTTTCAACACCTAGCCCTCCAAACTAGGATTTTCCCACAACCTAACCCTAACTAAAACGTCCACCCAACATCAGGTTAGAAAGTCACAATCGGAGGGATGTCGCGGACTGGGCACGAAGATCTGATCGGGTGGATTAAGCAAAAGTCCAATCGGAGGAGCCGGTTAGCAAAAGGTAAACTCTCCTGAGAGGAGTAGGTGAGGACGCGTTCCCCGTGTGAGAGAACAGTAGGCATTGGTTCGACCTAGGGTTCCATTTGGGAGACCTAAAGTCAGAACCAAGACAGCCTAGGCTATAAATAATGGCTAACATGTTTTCTTCTTTTTGTTTTGGAACTAACCTTGATTGCAGGGATCGAAGGAATGAGTTTCTGCAGCTGAGGTGCCTCACTGAGGCTAGGCGCCCGGATGGATACGGGCGCCCCAGTGGAAGGCTAAACTGAAGCAAGCGAAGCAAACTGCAACGAAGCCTCTAGACCAAGTCAGCTCAGGCGCCCGGGACCATACAGGCAGCCCCATCAGCCCAGGCGCCCCTGTGAAGAGGATAAGCGCTGACCGAACCTGCGGATAAGAGTTCGCGCAGGAGAGGCCACGTGTAGGCTCCCCTATCGACACAAGCACCCTTATGGGTGCTATAAAGGGGGGGGGTCCACCCCAAGGCTTCAGATAACATCGCTCACAACACTCCAAGCACTTTCGTTCAAGCGCTACGCTCCGACAAGCTCCGACTTCGAGATTCCAGCACCGACGACGACCCTCTGCTCCGAACTTTGATCCACCTCGGGCGTCGGTAAATTTAATTTACGAAAAGTGTTACAAATTCAATTTTCAGTTCTATATCTATACTCAATTTGTAAAAGACTTTTGACGACTATAGAATTGCCCAACGTAAACAGTCAAGGACTGTGGGCCTTGGAGTAGGAGCTGACCGTGACTCCGAACCAAGTAAAATCAACTTGTGTTCGCGATTGTTTTATTTAATTTCTGCTGCGTAATTGCTCTGTTTTCCGAAAAACTTGATATTGATATTCACACCCCCCCCTTAATCGATTTTCTCCGATCCAACAAATACCATAAGGTACTGCACCTTGTGTCACAGAAGATACACAAGGGGTACCTTATCATAGTGGGAGGGTTGTTAGTCAACCTAAAGGATTCATGTTCTTAGAAAGTCTATAGACTGACTCCTTGGTGAATATGAACCGGATCCCTAGACCTGTGACAAGGAACATCTACTTTGATGAGATATATCTAGTCATGTGGATTTGTTCAAAAGAAGGATGAGATTTGTCTATGTAAGTAATGTGACAGATACGTGGTGGTATTCTTGTACTATACGTAGATAATATTTTGTTGGTTGGCAACAATGGTGGAATATTGTCAGACGTAAGGGTATGGTTGTCCAAATAATTATGAAGGACTTGGGAATAGTAAGACACATCCTTGGGGATTACAGATCTAAGGGATCTCCAGACAAGGATGATGTGCTTATCCTAAGCTTCATACAAGACATTGTCCTAACTTGTTTTTGCATGGATACCTCCAAGAAAAGTTTGGTACTTTCAGATTTGGAGCTACTTTATCTAAAGAGATATGTTTAGATTATCAAAGGAGATAGAGCAAGTAATGGCGATTCCTTTAGCATCGGCTATAGGAAGCCTCGTGTATGCTAAAAACAAGACCAGATTCTGTTATGCCGTGGGCATGAATAACAGATATCGGAGTAACCCAGATCGCAGAAATTGGATTGCTATAAAAACTTATATTAGTGCCTGAGAAGGACTAAGGACTATATGTTAGTTTACCGGGCAAACCAATCTCCTGTGGGTTATATGTATACAGAATTCCAATCAAGATAAGGGGCAAATATAAGTATTCCTCAGGGATTTGTATTTACTTTTAGGAGGTGGAACCATTGTATGGGAAAGTGTCGTGCAGCGGCTGCGTGATGGACTCTACCATAGAGGCTAGATATTTGGCAGGCTGCGTAGTAGCCAATAAAGCTACATGGTTCAGGAACCTCAAGATTGACTTCGATGTGATCCCTAGTTTGCTCAGGGCTATCATATTTTGTTGTGATTAAAATGGTACAGTTGTAAACGCGAAGAAATCACGAGTCCATAAGGCAAGTAAACACATAGAGCGTAAGTACCACCCTGATGAGGAATATTGTTGTTGCCTAGATTACATCAGAGGATAACCTAGGGAGATCTTATCACTAAGGCCTTGGTAGCAAGAGCTTTTAGGCATATGAAGGATCGAGGGGTCAGATGAATGATATTTTGAAAACAGCAAAGTCTTTGAGTATAAGTGGAAGATTGTTAGATATATACTAACAGCCTTGCTTTTGATTCATCTACATTTTAAAGAGTAGCGCAAAATCACACGGTGCATATTTATATTAGTATGTGCACAAAATGTCTCATACTTTGCATTGTAGATAACATGGTGCGTGGTGTCGCACAGGAGATCATATTATCAAGTTCCTTGCAGAAGTATAAGAAAGTGGCTTGCAACCAAGATGGAGTTGGACAAACCATCGGGATGGTTGTAGTGTAATTAGGTGTAGTCTGTCTTAACCATAGAATTACACTAGTGCGCTTTATGTGCATTGAGTAGCAATCCAATTTTGTACTGACTTCATAAATTGGATTAGACCTCAGATTTATATTATGGAGTACGTTCTCCTAATTCCAAAATAATAACGGCATGTATAATTAATTATTATTTCATTGACTTACCAATTGGTGAGATTTATTATGTTAAATCAATAGGTCCGATAAATTGAGAAATAATATTAATTCTATGGTGTGCCATTGATTATTGATGGAATCCGTGTCCTGGTGAGTTAGGATGATGATGCCCCCTTGGTGAACTCAAAAGGATCGTCATGTCAAATCTTGCAAGTGGACTATGGTCCGACATGATGAAAAAGTTGAGTGGTACTAATCAATGATCAAGATGATAATTAATTTAATTATCAGGCATTCGATATCTTAAACACGGGGAGATGGCGACTCATAATATGTGGAGCCCATATTAAAATATGGTGGTTTGTGAGGAAGTTCAATGGGATCCTTTAGTGGAATGAATCTCCATTAATGGATCAAGTTTTGGATCCATTAGCTGGCCAAGAATCAACTCCTCCTCATGGTCCCTACCTAAGCCCTATAAATACCCCATAGGAGTCATGATACATGGAATTAATCTCCAATTAATCACCAAAACCCAAAACCCTTAAACCCTCTCCTAATCTCTCTCCTAGGGCAACCCCTTGCGCCGGCGATAGAGGAGGAAGAAGGAGAAGAGTTCTTTGGCTCTTCACCTCATCAACAGCTCCTCTATGGCCTGGAGACTCTTCTAGGTCTAGGAGAGATCAGAGGGAGAAAGAAAGAAAAGAGTAGACCTGCCGGCGGCAACCCTTTGCTAGATTTTGCGGCGTTGGCGGTGAGGAAGGGAATTTTATTCCTTTCCTCATCTTCTTCCTGAGTTTCTTCTTCCAACATTGTCTTCACTTCTCCCTTTGCATGCGCAAGCAGAGAAGAATGGGGGAGGGGAGCTCGGCGGCCGGAAAACAGAGAGGCTCTCTCTCAAGTTGGCGCTGGTGGCATTGATAGGGATTCGGTGGGTTTTAAGGAAGAAGGAGGTTCGTTCATGCTTCTTCTTTCTCTTCATCATCTTCCCAGCTTTCCTTTCGGTGTAACCTTGAAGTTGGCCCGACCTTGGAGCTAAAGGTGGCCGGCGGTTTGAGGTGGAGAGGAAGATAAGCAATCGGCGCAATAAAACCCTAGCTCTCTTGGGTTTGTGTTGGTGATTCGAAGAAGATAGAAGAAAGGTGATTATGTAACGACCCGTAAAATTTTCTCAATATTTACTTTAAAATATTGATTATGCCTAGATAGATTCTCGAGGAACATAGGGATACTAATAGGAACCTTAGCATGATTATCCATGATTTTCTATATGGAATAAGAAGCTAAGTACTAATGGGCCTTACATAGACTTTTCTAGTACCATGGTTATTAGTGGACCTTAGGTAGAATTTAATATAAATAGAAATGGGTTTCAATTAGGAATGTTAGCATGGCTATTGGTGGGCCTTAGGGGGCATTGCCGAAAATAAAAGAAAAAAAATTAAAATAAAGTTCATGCACCAAGGATTGAACCTTGGACCTAATGTCTCACCATGCATGTACTAACCAATTCACCTAGCAAGGGAGTGCTAGTGAAAAAGGAAGAGGATTTTAGTTGAGGCTAAAGAAGTGAAGGGTCACCATGAGAGGAGGCATCATGTCTCTTCACTTGCCCCCTTCATTAGGGTATAAAAGGAGTAGGTGAGAAAGGAAGAGACATTGGAGTTACTCTTCTTCTTCTCTCCTTCCACCAAGGCTATTCCTCTCCCTCTTCTTCCTTCTTCTAGCCGAAACCCACAAGGGTTTGTCTCCCTTAGAAAATCTTCACAAAGGACTCCATCTTGAAGATCCAAGGCTTTCTACAAGGCTACAAGGGCTAAGGAGGTCTAGGTCAAGAAGGTTTCTTTTTATTTCTATTCAAGGATTATATCCAAGATAAGGAAAAGTAAGACTCCCTCACCTGTGGTATAATAGTTTATGTTGTTTATCAAGATTTAAGATGTTGTTTGGGATTTATGTTGAGAAAACAAAGGATTAAGGCTTCTAAGATTTTCGGCCAAGCATGTTTTTGGGGCTAAGATGATGTTAAAAACCCCTCTTATGTTTCCTAATGTTTACTCATGATAGTTAAGCATAAAAGTATGATTTGGGGAATTTTGTAGCACCCTAAAACCCCTTTAGGGTTTCGGCCACCATCCATGTACCATGGTTAGGTTTAAAATTCAACCCTTCAAGCATGGTTAGTATGTTTTCTATGATATAATGGATATTAATGGTGACTTATATGAATTTTCCTATGGACTTATTACCCTTCTAGGGTTTCGGCCAATGCATGATTTAGGGCTAGGACTTAGGGTTAAACCCAATCAAGGGTTCAAAGGGCTTCCTATGGCATTGCATGTAATGTATGGCTTTCTTTTACTTATGGAACCTTTCATGTTGAATTGAATAATGGAGCCTTCTCCTATTGAACTTTCGGCCAAGACCATGATTTAGGGTTTGGGTTGAGTTAAGGTTTCAAGGATACTTGTTTATGGTTTACTATGATGTATGTATAGGTTTAAGCATGTTGTAAGAACTTTTATGTTACCTAAAACCCTAGCTTTATGTGTTATATATCATGACTTGTATGTTTAGGTTATGTGCTATGTTCATTTATGAATGTATGTGATATAGAATAATGCATGTATGATGTTAAATGCCTATAATAGATATATGGTTATGAAGGTCTATGCATGTTCTATGATGAATGTCATGAACCTAAGTTATGTTTAAGGCCATGAACATAAGTAGTATGTATCATGTTCATATGAATCTTACCCATGCATGCTCTATGAGGGATACTATGATTATGTATGCTAGATGATATGTACCATGTATGAAATGCATGTTTATCTTATGTACCATGATCATGCAAGCTTTATGAACCAAGATGATGTTTATGCCTGGAGGCATAATTATGTATGTATGTTATGTTTATGAATGAAGATGATGAATGAAGATAATGATTATGCCTTTAAGGCATCATGATGTTATGCATTAAGTATGAATGATGAAATGCCAAATATACTTTATGTCATGATAAGGGATGGGCACCTTAAGAACGCCTCGGTTCTGGAACTACCATAGCTATTCCTACTCTTATGCTATGCTTCATGAAACAAAATTATGTTTATACTATGTATGTTCTATGAATGATGAAGCATGTGAAGTTATTTTACTTTATGAATGGGCTTGTACCGGACCGAAGTAAGGGTCCAAGGGATGGGCACCTTAAGAACGCCTCGGTGTTGGACTACCGTAGCTGTCCACGGTTCTGGGACTACCATAGCTGTCCAACAGGGATGGGCACCTTAGGAACGCCTCGGTTTTTGGAACTACTGTAGCTATTCCTACCCTAGTAGGTCGAGACTAGCTACCTCGTATTTACTTAGGGATGCGCGCATATGATCTATGTATGTGGTACAAGCCGGGGACCCCCATGATGTTATGATTATGTTTAAGTATTTATAATTATGGTTTTCAAATAAGCATCCTTATGATATATGCATTTGACTCATGCATTCATTCATGTTATGCATTATGCCATGATAAGTATGTTTATGCTTATGTTCATGTTAAGAATTATTTCATGATAAGTATGTTTATGCTTATGTTCATGTTAAAAATTATTTCATGATAAGTATGTTTATGCTTATGTTCATGTTAAAAATTATGCCATGATAAGTATGTTTATGCATATGTTCCTGTTAAGAATTATGCCATGATAAGTATGTTTATGCTTATGTTCATGTTAAGAACTATGCCATGATAAGTATGTTTATGCTTATGTTCATGTTAAGAACTATGCCATGATAAGTATGTTTCATGCTTATGTTTATGTTAAGAACTATGCCATGATAAGTATGTTTTATGCTTATGTTTTATGTTAAGAATCATGCTATGTTAAATGTTCATATGCTTATGATTTATGTTAAGAATATACTTATGTTTTATGTTAAAAATTATGCTATGTTAAATGTTCATATGCTTATGATTTATGCTAAGAATATGCTTATGTTTTATGTTCAGAATTATGTTATGTCAAATGTTTCATATGTTTATGTTTTATGTGACGTATGATTTTTAGTGAGTAGGAAAGGTGTTAGTGATATGAGAGAAGTGTCCTAAGGCAATCGCCTTATGATTGTAAATATTCATTTTAATAAATAATAATTCACTATTTGAGTATACATGTTTGTGTATTTGATTGGGATCTTAAACTCATCTACTGAATGTCCGCAATACAATTCACAGCATAAGAGAATTTGTGATGGGATCACAACTAGTGATTATCTCTAAATGTGCAATTGTGAAGTATTGAAAATATCCCTAGTCGATGAATTGATAAAAACGGACATTATCAATTCTGTTGAGACTAGCATGGGTTATTCTCTAATCAGCTGATTCTCACTGGCTGGTGACATTGGGATGTCCGGAGATAAACATGGATGCTAGTTAAGGGAACTAGTTCATTGGAGTGACTAGCTGTAAAACTTCATATGGTAATCTATATAGATATGTCAATGAAGTTCTTACTGCAGCTTAAGTGCGATGTTCCTTTGACTTGCGGTGTTCAAGTCATCTTGGTCATGGAGACTTATACTTTAACATCTTAAGCAAGCTTTCTCCTAGGAGGTGTGGACCCAGGATGATTGGGTATAAGCCGAAGTGCCCGAAGATGTTTGAGCAGCCTACAAAGGATTCACCACTCCTTGCGAGGAGATGTATACCCAGGCCTATCGTCGGATTGTTACTCAAAGCCTCCGGCCAAAGCATATCATGTTTAGAGTGCGAGTCTCTTAAATACATGAGAGTAATTAGAAATCCAAAGGACGAGAAAGACACTACTTGGGCTAGGTGTGACATAGTCAGCCTAGTGGGGACTGACACAAATAGACCGTGTCCTGAACCAAGTGGGTATAAGATGGTGAAGGGAATGGGGCACGATTCATTAGAGCTGCTGAAGGGTTTCGGAATTACTTCTGAGGTCAAACCGTTGATCTTTCGATTAATTGGGGGTCATGATGTACTACTAGGTGCCACTCATGACCGTTCTATAATTGGTTAATTATAGACAGCCAACATAAATCGAAAGCCTATTTAGTCACACGCACTACGAGTAATCCAAGGGATTTAAAACGAGTTGAAAATTGGATTTTCCAATCAAGAGAAATAAGTCGAATCTGAGTTAATCAGAGGTGCAACAAAAACTTAAAATGGCTAAGTCTTTTGAAGGCTTATTGGGCGAATTAAATGAGTTTAATTCGCGATCAGTTCGGCTCGGTTTGGCCGACCAAAGAGGGTGATAACCCCCTTTGGTTTGGCCGGCCACAACAAGGGGAAGAAACCAATTTATTTGGTTTAATTAATAAAATAAATCTAGCGCGATTTGTTTTATAAATTATGCATAAATAAATTTGTATAAAGAAATTTATATAAATAAATTTATAGAAATTTATTCTTTTTATGGAAATTAAAATGATCCATGGAATGGTTTATTTTAATTTTATAAAATCAATTATGAATTGATTTTTTCATAATATGAAAGTTTATAAATTTCTTATAAAATTTATTCCATAATTAAAGGAGAGAAGAATTTGTTTTATTATAAAGTTAGTTATAAAAAAATTAGGCATAACGGAATAAGTCATACGAAATTTTATAAGATAAAATTCTTATGATAACTAATTCCGTTAATTCCGTTAAAAGAGAGACTTGGTAAGGGAGAGGCCACTATATAAAGGAACCAAAGGCAAGCCTTGAATTCCTAATCGATATAGAGCTATCAAGAGATTAACTCTCTCCCTCTCTCTCTTATTCTCTCTTATTTCTTCCCTTTAGGGCCGGCGCCCCTTAGGGCATCTTAGGGCCGGCGCCCTCCTTGAGAGCTAGGGCCGGCGCACCTCCAACCTTTGGTTGCCGTGAGCCATCAAGAAGAAGGAGAAGCCAACCAAGAAAAAGAAGAAGCGGATCACATCTCCTTCCTTCCCGGAATTTAGATTCCGATTCTTGGTGGTTAGTTTCCTTTCTTTTCTCTTGATCTTCTAGTTGTGCTTTAGAGAATCTAGTAGTTCTCGTCGGCACAAAACTCATGACTTTGCGAAGTCATCCCGAAGAGAACTCGACGTGGACGCGAATAGAGGCGGAGCTTCCAAGGGATGCTACGGTTGGATCTCGTCCCTTTTCTTCGAGTTACGCGAGGTACAAAGTAAATTAGTTTACTTTTCCGCAATGTTTTAATTTATGATTACGTCCACACATCATAAGGTCGCATGCTAGATACGTGGTTAAAATAATTTGTGAAATTATTTTATGCTAATTCTTCCGCTGCACGTAAAATTTTAAAATATTACGAACCCGTATCCTTGTCAACATGCACCCGGTCCCAACAGTGGTATCAGAGCCGGTTAGTGTTCGACATAATCATAAAATTGTTTTGCGGAAAACTTTGTCATGATCTCAATTTTGGAAAAATTTTCAATTATGGAAACTTTCCAATTATGATAAATTTTAGATTTAGGAATTTCAAAGTTTGGAAATCCTCATGAAATTTCGCAAACGTTTGAAATTTCCTAGTTTCTGAAATTTTATAATAATTGTGAAAACTTCCCATCTTTGGAAACTTTCTAATCTTGGAAATTTTCTATTTTAGAAATTTTCCAACTTTGGAAATATGTAAGTTTTCTTTGTACCAGAAACTTACAATTATTCTGAAAACCTATTATGAAATCTCGCAATTTTGGCCACTTTCTTTCAAGAAACTGTAGACAAATTTATGGACAATTAATTGACAATTAAATTTGAATTGGTTTTTAAATTGACAACAAAATTCTTTATTTTGGATTGAGCCTCGGGGAGCCGTCCAATTTAAAGATAGTTGTTGTAATTTAATTTCCCAATTTTAAATGAAATTGTCATGTTTAATTTGGTTGCGCTTCCGAAGCGGACCAAATTGGATTTACGACAAATTACTTTTCTTTGGGTATCTGAGCCTCGGGGAGCCACCCTTAGAAAACTATTTGTTGTAATTAATTAAATCCATGAATAAAATATGTTTTAAGAGCTGATGCTCTTACATATTGTTGTCTCCAAAATTAATTAGGAAAATAGTTTCCTATAGAGTTTCTTAAATGAGATTTTCATGAAAATAATATGTGGTTGAATTAAGGGAATTGTCTCTTAATTCAACAAGTTTTGATTTAGAGAAATCAAAGTCTTGAACATATTATTTCCGAAATTGATTATGACAATTTAGGAAATTGTTTCCCAAAACAATTCCTTCAATAAAGTATGAAATTAGAATTAGGAAATCCGGTTCCTAATTCAATTAATGAGACTTGATAACTTAAGTCACATACATACTTTATTAAGGAAATCTTTAGTCATGACATGATTATATGTCATGAATGTGCTTAGAAAAGATGAGACCCAAAACCCCTTACAAAATATTAAGGCCAACACCTTCCATTAATATGGTTAGAATCGGAGTTCTGTTTCTCGTTTGGGTTGATGGACACATCCATGCCCAGCTTGAACCTCAACATGTTCAAACCATGGAATTAGTTTATGAATAATGTAGTTGGAGTCAGAGGTCAATCCTTAGTTTTGGTTGTTGGACACATCCAAGCCTGACTAAACGATTGAATGAGCTCCAACCATATTAAAACTATTTATTGATTAATGGGTCAGCCTTGAGCTTGGAGCATCGATTTGTTGTGCCACAGCCAAGGTCGATGTAAAGAGAGGTGCAGTTGGGTGCTATGTATAATGTCGCATACTTGTTAATGAGTTAACAACCCAATGATTTATCCAAACATTCAATTAGTTGATAGCATAAAGTGATAGTTACATATATGTGATATGTAATCGGTATAATTACCTACCTTCATAGCTAAGAATAACTTGATGGCCACAGCCATGGTTGTTCTTATCTATGGTTGGATATCAACCTATTTGGAGATGTTCCTACAATCTCCCGAATTGATAAAAAGGGTTATTCAATTTGAAAAATAAATAGGATTTTTATTAATGTATGTTGATACATTCTTTAATCATTCTTCTCACATAAACTCAATTTGTATTTCTAGGTTAATCACTCGATCATGTCTTCTCTGAACTTGCGTTCCATTTTGGACACAAATAAACTGACTGGGCCAAACTTCATGGACTGGCTTCGAAACCTGAGGATAGTCCTCAAGGCAGAGAAGCTTGCTTATGTCCTTGAAAATCAACTTCCTAACCCTCCTCCAGAAGGTGCAACTCCAGACCAGCTAGTGGCCTATCAGAAACATGTGACCGATTCTGAACTTGCGAGTTGCATCATGCTAGCCTCTATGGTACCTGAGTTGCAAAAGCAGCATGAGCATATGGATGCTAATACCATCATCTTCCATCTTCATGAGTTGTTTGAAGAGCAGGCGAGATCCGAAAGGTTCGAAGTCTCCAGACTCCTCTTCACCACTAAGATGCAGGAAGGCACTTCTGCCTCGCAGTTTGTGCTAAAGATGTTGGGGTACATTGAGCGACTGAGCACACTCGGTTTTGCAATGGATCATGAACTAAATATTGACTTAATTCTGAGTTGTTTGCCCAAAAGTTATTCACAATTTGTGATGAACTATCGGATGAACAAACTAGAGACTACCATTCCTGAGTTGCTCAACCTGCTGAAGACTGTGGAGCCATCTGTAAAGGCGGATCAAAAGACGGTACTGTTAGTTGGTTCCTCGAAGAAAGGTTCTAAGAGGAAGGCCAAAGAACAGAATAAAGGGAAGAAGAAAAAGGCCAAAAAGACTGATAAGAAACCAAGAGGAACTTGCCATCATTGTGGCAAGGAGGGTCACTGGCGAAGAAACTGCAAGGTTTATCTTGAGTCCTTGAAGAATAAGGCATCCAATGCCCCATCCTCTTCATGTATCTTCGTTATTGAATGTCACTCTATTTCCTCAAATACCTGGGTACTTGATACTGGGTGTAGCTCACATATATGTAATGACATACAGGGGCTAAGGAATAGATGAAGACTCGTCAAAGGAGAAGCGAATTTGCGAGTTGGAAATGGAGCAAAGATTACTGCTGTTCCCATCGGAACATATTTGCTAAAGCTCCCCACTGGACGTGTCTTAGAATTGGATAATTGTTATTTCGTTCCTTCGTTAATAAAGAACATTGTATCTATTTCATGTTTGAATGAAAAGGGTTATCATTTAACTTTTAGTAACAATTGTTGTTACATAACTTTAAATGGCGTTCTTTATGTGAATGGAACTTTGTGCAATGGTATCTACACGTTAGATTTATCCGGTGATGTTTTCAATATCGAAGTTAGCAACAAACGTGCTCGAATAGATAATCGAATAGACTCCTACACTTGACATTGCCGTCTTGGCCATGTAAGTAAGAAACGCATGACCGAATTACACCGATGTGGAATTCTGGAATCATTTGAACCCGGTTCATTTGATACATGCGAATCATGCTTAAAAGGCAAGATGATCAAATTACCCTTCTCCGGAAAAGGTAATCCAGTGGAAGAATTGCTTGGTCGGATACATACTGATGTATGTGGACTAATGTCAACTCTTGCACAAGGAGGCTATAGCTACTTCATCACCTTTATCGATGATCACTCATGATTCGGGTATGTGTTCTTGATGAAACACAAATCTGAAGCCTTTGAGAAATTCAAAGAGTTCAGAAATGAAGTAGAGAAATAACTTGGCAAAAGTATTAAGATACTTCGATCCGATCGGGGTGGTGAATACTTAAGTCAAGAGTTTCAAGATTATCTTAGGGACAATGGGATATTGTCCCAATGGACTCCGCCGTATACACCACAGCATAATGGTGTATCTGAGAGGCGCAACCGAACCTTGATGGACATGGTTAGGTCGATGATGAATCATGCAACTCTTCCAAAATCCTTTTGGGGGTATGCACTTAAGACAGCTGTTTACTTGCTAAACAGAGTCTCGACCAAGGTAGTCTCTACTACTCCATATGAGACATGGAATAGTAAGAAACCCCACTTAACTCACCTTAAGTGTAACGACCTGGAAAATTCTCTTAATATTTTCTTAAAATATTAAGTATGTCTAGATAATTTTCCGAGAGACCTAGAAATATTAGTACGAACCTTAGCCTAGAAATCCATGATTTTTCTCATTTAAATTGAGAAACTAAGTACTAATGGGCCTTATATGTGCTTTTCTAGTACCATAATTATTAGTGGATTTTAGGTAGAATTTAATATAAATATAAATGGATTTTAATTAGGAATATTAGTATGATTATGGGTGAGTTTTAGCATGGTTTCCTATTTAAATTGAGAAGTTAGGCACTAATGGTCCTTATATGGGCTTTCTAGTACCATGATTATTGATGAATTTTAGGTAAAAATTTATAGAAATATAAATGGGTTTTAATGAGAAATATTAACATAATTATGGGGGAATTTTTAGGGGATTTTCGAATATTAGGAAAAATAAAATAAAATGAAAATGAAAAATTAATGCATGCATTAAGGATTTGAACCTTGGACCTCTTGTATAACCATGCATGGTTTAACCAACTCACCTAGCAAGGGATTTCTATGAGGAAATGAAATGGAGTTTGGTTAAGGCTTAGGGGAAGAGGAAGAGACACCATGACTCTTCACTTACCCTCCTTAATGTGCTATAAAGAGGGGGTTTGGGAGTTTCTTTCTTCCTCCCTCATTCTAGCCGAAAATCTCAAGAGGAGATTTCCCTTGGAAAAGCTTCACAAGAGGGTCTCATCTCCAAGATCTAAAGGGTTCCCAAGGTTACAAGGGCTAGAGGTGACTTAAGGTCTAAGGAGTTCGATTTAAGGTCTAAGGAGTTCTTTTGATTCTCTATAATCAAGGTGAAAAATCAAGAAACCCCAAGGTAAGACTCCCTCACCTGTGGTATAATAGTTCCTTATGATTTCCATGATTTTTAGCATGATATATTGGTTAGTTTTTGGATTTGATGTTGAAAGAAAAGAAAACCAAGAACCTTAGGCTTGTGGGTTTCGGCCACCATGATTTAAAGGTCCATAATGATTCTAAAAATCTTCATAATGTTATTTAATGTTCCCTTATGATGTGTAGAGGTTAAGTATAATTTTTGGGAATTTTTGGAGTACCCTAGGACACCCTAGGGTTTCGGCCAACATGAAAGGAACAAAATCAACACCTAGAGACCCTATGGGTTTCGGCCACAATGTTTTAGGGTCCATAATGATGCTAAAAATCTTTATAATGTTATTTAATGTTCCCTGATGATGTTTAGAGATTAAGAATAATTTTTGGGAATTTTTGGAGTACCCTAGGATACCCTAGGGTTTCGGCCAACAACAAGAACCCTTGTGTAGGGTTGGGTTTAAAACCTCAAGTGTTTGTTCATGTATTGTCATGATATAAGGGAGATGGAGGGTGTTTATGTGAATGTTTCACATGGCCTAGAGACCCTATAGGTTTTGGCCAAGTACCCTAAGGGGGTGGAAAGTTAGAACTTATTTTATGTAAGGGTCCCAATGGCCCTATGGTAAGGTATGGTTGGTGTTTAAGTAATTGATTTGGGGTTTAAATGGAATTTTTTCATACCCCCATGACCTTGATGTTTCAGCCAAGAGTAAGATTAGGGCTAAAGGATTAGGGTTGGCCTTAAGTATGGGATCAAAGGGTTCCTATGGCCTAGTATATGTGTATGAGATGTTGTTTGGGAAGTTATGTGAAGGTTCATGGACCTAGGGTTCCTTGGGGATTTTCGGCCAAGGGCATAACCTAGGGCTAGGGTTGGGTTAAACCTACCAAGATGCTTGAGTATGAGTTACCAAGATATATATTTAAGTAAGATGGAAGAAGTTCTATGTTAACCAAACCCTTAGTTTGTATGTCATGAATTATATGTTAAGTCATAGATGTTTAGACATGTGCCATGATTTATGAATGATATGTATGTATGCCATGTCTTATGAATGATATGCCATGTTTTATGAATAATATGCATGTATGCCATGTCTTATGAATGATACGTATGTATGTCATGTTTTATGAATAAGATGTATGTATGCCATGTCTTATGAATGAGGTTAAAGTACATGCCTTTAAGGCATAACGATGATGTTAAGTATGATGAATGAATGATGATGAATGACAAGTATGATAAATGAAAGATGATGCTTATGTCTTTAAGGCATAAATATGCTAAACGGCACGGTCGATGGTCGACGGTACGACGGTCGAGAGGACCGATAAATGGGCCGGTAGACGGGCCGAGCCGTAACAAGTTATGCTATGTTAAGTATGCCATGAAGGTCTCATGAATGATGAAGCATGTAAAGTATTTTACTTTATGAATGGGCTTGTACCGGACCGAAGTATGGGTCCAAGGGATGGGCACCTTAAGAACGCCCCGGTTCTGGACTACCGATTATGCTGTCCACGGTTCTGGCACTACCGAAGCTGTGCAACAAGGATGGGCACCTTAAGAACGCCTCGGTTCGGGGACTACCGACTATGCTGTCCTTACCCTAGTAGGTCGAGGCTAGCTACCTCGTATTTACTTAGGGATGCGCGCTTATGATGTATGTATGTGGTACAAGCCAGGGCCCCAATGATATGATGATTATGTTTAAGCATTTAAAAGTATGTTTTAAAGATTAAGCATCCTTAGATATATATATATGCAATTGCCACATGCATCCATCCATGTTATGCATTATATTTATGATAAAAATACTATCCAAAGTAAGTTTATGCAAGGTATGTTTATGCAAATGATTTTATGTATGTTTATGCTAATATATGATGCCATGATTTAATTGTGTTTATGCTAAGTTAAAATGCCATGATTTTATTTATGTTTATGCTAGTTTAGGATGCCATGATTTACTTATGTGTATGCTAGTTAGGATGCCATGATTTAATTATGTTTATGCTAAGTTAGGATACCATGATTTTATTTATGTTCATGCTAGTAATGATGTCATGATTTAATTACGTTGTGCTAAGTTAGGATGCCATGATTTTATTTAGGTTCATGCTAAGAATGATTATGAGGTTATGTTTATTATGTCTATGTCTATGTCATGTATTATGCCATGCTATGAATGTTTACGATGTCGATGTCTACGCCAAGTATTATGTCATGCTATGAATGTTTTATGGTTATGTTCATGCCAAGCTACGAATGTGATTAAGTTATGTTCATGTCATGACGAATGTATGCTAAGTGATGAAAAGGTTTATGTTCTAAGTAAAGCACTAAGTATGTTAATGTCTTATGTACTCATGATTAAATGATGAATGGTTTTAGTGAGTAGGAAAAGTCTTACTAAGCCTGTGTGCTTATAGTCTTATTTTCCTTATACCGCAGATCACGCAAGGGGATAGTAAGGAAGCAGCAGGAGGGCCTTAAAGCATGTGTGTGATAGTGACTTGGCCAAGAGAGCAATATGGTTGCTCGTCTTATGATAGAACTCTACCTTTACTATTAAGTACTTGAATGTGACTCTATGACATGATGCTAAAGTATGACATGATATGATGCTAAGTATGACATGATGCTAAGTATGACATGATATGATGCTAAGTATAAAGTTAATATGCCAAGTTCCCATGTTATGATGCTAGGAATGGTAGTAAGTGCATGTAGGTGTAAGTTTAAAGGTTTCCGCTGCATTAGGATGTCTACATGCCCTAAGTATGTTAACGTAACGCCGCTTTATGAAAAAAAAAAAAAACGGGCGTTACAGGTTGGTATCAGAGCAGTAACCATCTCACTACACACACATCAAGCCCTCTTCCTGCCGCTTCCAAGTAAGTACCTCTATGCATATCTTATGATAGTAAGTACTTTTAGGATACCTTATGTTCTTTAAATATGCAAGTATGAATGATGACTTATGATAGATGATGGAAAGTATTGCAAATATGAACGATATTTTATTTTATTTTATTTATTTATTTAGAATTTAATATGGGGGTAGGAATAACAATAACTCATATTATCCATACTTGTCCTTTATGAAGGAAAGCATGGCTAGAAGACAGAGTAACAAACTTAATGAGACTACTTCATCGCCCGACCTGATGCTCAATATATCTTATATCATAACCTATCTTAAGTCACATCATAAGACAATCATGTATAAGTATTCTACCTTATACATTAAGTCTAAGTTAGTCATAATACAATTAATCATAAGTGTGACTCAACCTTATGTTCATAAACATGGTATTAATTGAGCACCATCATAATATTAGTGATTAAGGTGAACCTAGTATTAACATCATGTTATATAACCTGTACATTATATGAGTTACCAATCATATAATATAATTATATGATATTATATAAAGCAAATGATAATAATATGAGAGTGTGTACTAATATAAGATTATTATAAATATAACTATACTAATTCCTTACCATATAAGTATTGTCATAATTCACCTATCGTATAGGTTCTTAATACGAGCCTACATACAGGTTGACATGTGTCATCTCTACCTATACGTTATTACCTATACATATTATTCCATAAGCAATTATAGGTATTATACCTATAATTTATATGATAAATAACTATAATTTATGATATTATGTATAACCTATAATATAGTCTCATGTAGGGAATTATATGATAGCCTACATACATAAGATTATAACACTCTCACCTATGTTAGCGTATAGTATTAGTTCCATTATACTAATGCTAATGTAATTAATGGTATAAGTCATACGGTATAACCTAAAACGATACGCATAGGGTAGTGTCCTAATTATATTAACACTTATTATAGATCATGTGTCCACTATATTTCCATAACTAATTATAAATATTAGTATTATCAACGTATATTTCACTATTATCTTATATATAATATATAAGATTACCTTAAGTTATTTTATGGTAATGTAATAAATATAATCTCACTTATCATATAATAACCATTAACTAATGTAATTCATAGCTAGGTTGTGAACTAAGATTTCGGAACCCAACTATTATTAGTTTACCCATAATTATAATAAGTATATAATTATGATATATGCCTATAATTACATCATAGGGCTATTAATGGCACTAGCTCAATTATGACAATCATGTATGTCACTTATATCATCAAGGATATAAGTATAAATGGCCGTGAGTAAAATACACATAATCACGTATGTCAAATTGGCAATATTATGAGTTCCTTGGATTAAAGAATTAACCCTTATTCGATGCATCGGGATCCACGAAAATGTATCAAGACCTGAAGGAAAATTCTGGTGGTCCGGTATGAAGAGAGACGTGGCTCAGCATGTTAGTACTTGCCTGACCTACAAACGAGTGAAAGCAGAACACCAGCGACCCGGAGGAGTTCTGCAGCCACTTTTGATTCCGGAATGGAAATGGGAAGATATATCGATGGATTTTATTTTAGGACTTCCCAAGACCACAAACGGGTATGTTGGAGATTGGGTGTTTCTGAAAGTGGCTCCTATGAAGGGGGTGACAAGATTTGGGAGGAAAGGAAAATTAAGTCGCGCTACGTGGGGTCGTACCTGATTCTGAAAAGAGTTGGTAAGGTGGCATATGAGTTGGAGTTGTCTCCAGAGATGTCAGCTATCCATAACGTATTCCATGTGTCCCTGCTTAAAAAGTGTATTCCAAATATAGACCAAGTGATCGATCCGCAGACGGTACAAGTGCAAGAGGACCTAAGTTATGAGAGCAGACCCATCCAGATTTTGGATAGGGAGGTCAAGAAGCTGAGGAGTAAGGAGGTACCCTTAGTCAAGGTCCTATGACAAAGTCAACGGTTCGAGGAAGCTACCTGGGAACGCGAGGACGAGATGAGGCGCAAGTACCCGGAGTTATTCTAAGTTCGAGGACGAACTTTCACGAGGTATGGGGATTGTAACGACCCGAAAAATTCTCTTAATATTTTCTTAAAATATTAAGCATGTCTAGATAATTTTCCGAGGGACCTAGAAATATTAGTACGAACTTTAGCCTAGAAATCCATGATTTTTCTCATTTAAATTGAGAAACTAAGTACTAATGGGTCTTATATGGGCTTTTCTAGTACCATGATTATTAGTGGATTTTAGGTAGAATTTAATATAAATATAAATGGATTTTAATTAGGAATATTAGTATGATTATGGGTGAGTTTTAGCATGGTTTCCTATTTAAATTGAGAAGTTAGGCACTAATGAGCATTATATGGGCTTTCTAGTACCATGATTATTGATGAATTTTAGGTAAAAATTTATAGAAATATAAAGGGGTTTTAATGAGAAATATTAACATAATTATGGGGGAATTTTTAGGGGATTTTCGAATATTAGGAAAAATAAAATAAAAATAAAATGGAAAATTAATGCATCCACCAAGGATTTGAACCTTGGACCTCTTGTATAACCATGCATGCTCTAACTAACGCACCTAGCAAGGGATTTCTATGAGGAAATGAAATGGAGTTTGGTTAAGGCTTAGGGGAAGAGGAAGAGACACCATGACTCTTCACTTACCCTCCTTAATGTGCTATAAAGAGGGGGTTTGGGAGTTTCTTTCTTCCTCCCTCATTCTAGCCAAAAATCTCAAGAGGAGATTTCCCTTGGAAAAGCTTCACAAGAGGGTCTCATCTCCAAGATCTAAAGGGTTCCCAAGGTTACAAGGGCTAGAGGTGACTTAAGGTCTAAGGAGTTCGACTTAAGGTCTAAGGAGTTCTTTTGATTCTCTATAATCAAGGTGAAAAATCAAGAAACCTCAAGGTAAGACTCCCTCACCTGTGGTATAATAGTTCCTTATGATTTCCATGATTTTTAGCATGATATATTGGTTAGTTTTTGGATTTGATGTTGAAAGAAAAGAAAACCAAGAACCTTAGGCTTGTGGGTTTCGGACACCATGATTTAAAGGTCCATAATGATGTTAAAAATCTTTATAATGTTATTTAATGTTCCCTTATGATGTGTAGAGGTTAAGTATAATTTTTGGGAATTTTTGGAGTACCCTAGGACACCCTAGGGTTTCGGCCAACATGAAAGGAACAAAATCAACACCTAGAGACCCTATGGGTTTCGGCCACAATGTTTTAGGGTCCATAATGATGCTAAAAATCTTTATAATGTTATTTAATATTCCCTGATGATGTTTACAGATTAAGAATAATTTTTGGGAATTTTTGGAGTACCCTAGGATACCCTAGGGTTTCGGCCAACAACAAGAACCCTTGTGTAGGGTTGGGTTTAAAACCTCAAGTGTTTGTTCATGTATTATTATGATATAAGGGAGATGGAGGGTGTTTATGTGAATGTTTCACATGGCCTAGAGACCTGATAAGCACCATTTTATTGATTATTTTAACTGCTAAAATCCATGTTTGACCCATGTTTTTATTGCTTAATTGTGAAATTGCCCTAGGTTTTAGGATTTCCTCTTATTTTGGACTTAATTGCAAATTTATACATTTTTGGATTATTTGGCCACTAATTTTCTGATATATTTTTGTAGGCATGAAAGGATCCTGGACCTAGAGCATATTGGGTCAATCTTGAGTCGGAAGTGAACCGGATCGAATTATCAAGCTTACGGTTAATCTGGGCCGTCCGATTCAAGAGCGGCTAGATCTGAGCCATCCGGGACCATCTGAAGCAATCCAAGCAAGGGTTAGGGTTGATCAAGCACACTGATCAAGATATGAAGGTTTCATCCCAATCAGAGCTAAATCAACCGTTGGATCAAGCTCGGAGGGCTCTAGATCATCCATTCAACGATTAGCTTGATCTGGACCATCCGTTGCAAATCTGGAGGATCCAAGCTACCACAAGGCAGATCCTGACCCCAGATCATCATCATCAAAGTTTGGCTCCAATCAGAGCAAGATCAGCCGTTGGATCTCCTCCGATCAATCTGGGCCGTCCGTTGATAACTATTTAATCAAAACACAGCCACATTTCCTCCTCGTCGCGTTTCCTCACCGCAACATTTCCTTCTTCGTGTTCTTCACTGTTTTAGCTAGTTTTCTTCAATCCAAAGGGGCGCGACCCCTCAATCTTCATCCTAGATCAAGAATTGAGTCTTTGGCAATCGTTCTTTGAAGAATTCAGCTCCATTTGCGCCGGAACAGGGATTGCTTGAGGGTTTCGGCATTTCCTCAGTCCGACCACTGTCTTCTCTTCCACAGTCCATTTCAAAGCTTCCGAGCCATTTGTAGGGGTTCTCAGATGAGCTTAGAAGCTTCCCAATTCATCATCGCAGCTCCACCAATTGAGATGGAGTGAATCGGACTGTGATTTCCAGCAAGCGCAGATTTGAAGCAGAATCAACTTCAGAAATGGATTTCCACTGATTTGCTGTGCCTAGGGGTTCGAAGCCGGCTCTTGATTGACGACCAAGAAGTTCTTGAGCTTAGGGAGAGTTGAGGAGTAGTTTAGCTAGCTAATTTTCATTGTTTAGCTGTAGATTTCATTTCTGCCACTTGTTCTGTTCTGCATTTTCGTACCAGCGACTTAGATTTGGTTTTCTGAATAGTTGAGCTTAATTAGGTTGTTACACTTCGATTTCAATAATTTAGGAACTTTTCTAGTGGATAGTTGAGTTAAATTCCAGTTTAATTGTAGCTTAAATCATTGCGTGCCAATTTCATTCCTTGCGTGCCATGTTATTTCTGAATTTTCTTCAGTTTCTGAATTGTCTCCGAGTGGTTAATCTTAGAATTCTTTTCAAGCTTTTTAGTTGTTAATTTCTGCTCTAGCATTAGATAGGTAGAGTGTTTAGTTAAATTAGCACTTAATTGTAGTTAGTTGCAATCCCATTTCTCGCGTATCAGTTTTCCATTGTGAGTATCAGTTTCAAATCTGCAAATTCATTTACAGATTCGAGTTCCTGAGTTATGTCAAGTAATCCTTAGTTCTTCTCAGTCCTTTTCAAATGGTAGATTATTGCATTGATTTTATATTGTTGGTTTGCTTGTTCGGCATTCCATTAAGTGCTGAATTCTGCATCCAAAATCTGCACCCCTGCATTTGCAATCAATTCTGCACACCATTCTGAATTTCTGTTTGTTTCTGCCATGGATCAACTCTGAATTCATCACTTCTGCAGCTAGCTTCAAGCATTAGATTTTAGTTGCTTGCTGGATTATTTTTCGTCCATTACATTGCAGCATTAAATCTCTGAAGTTGAACTTGAACTCTGCATCTGAATTGTACATGAATTCTGCACATTGTTTTGCCTTAACATGTCTGATTTGGAGCTGCATTTTGATGCTTGATACCTTCCTTCAACTCTTGCAAATTTGTTCACTATTAGCCTTGCTTTCTAAGCTCAATTGACCAGCTTCCACTCTGAATTCTGAGCTAGAAATTTTCTGCAAAGGCAGCAGGAGTTGGGAAGCAGCTTTCTTCTCTTGTGTGCCAATGTGCTGAAATTCAGCACTTTGTATCAAGTTCATGCTTAAGTAGTGATTGGCACCAAGTTATAGGGTGTTTCTAGTGTGCTATATGATCTGAAATCAACTGGTACTGCATTCATCCGTTTTCGAACTTAGTTTGCACTTGTTGACCACCAAAACTTGTAGCTAAATTGAATTGAAGTTGGTACTTGTTCAAATTCTTAAATTTTGCATGCTTTTCATTGTATCAAGCTAGTTTGTTTCCGAAAAACTCAATCACTGCCTTTATTTCATTGCTTGGTAATTTGATTTGCTTTTGAAATCAGAAATCAGTTTTAAACAAATTGCTTAAGGGCTTTAGATGAGTAAGTGATCCAATTGGTTGAATCTTCAATTGCCATTACTTTGGTATAGTTCATGATGTAAGTCTTTTTCTTTCTATTGTGTTTTTATTCTAAATTGAAACCCAAACCAATTACTCATTCGAAACCCAAATTCACAAACGACACCTAAATACAAGTGCGAATCAAACAAACCTTCAACTAGCCCCGAGAAAAATACGACCTGTGGCCCCTATATTATATTTTCATACTTTTGATTGTAAAAGGGTTTTCAGTTATTCATTCACATTTAAATCTGATGAGCCCACACTTTCGTGACAATTTAATCTAGTATTCTGGGCCTATCAAATTTTTGGCGCCGTTGCTGGGGAAGCAACTAGTTGATTTGTTTGATTTTTGTTTGTATACTTTTGGACATATCATTGTGTTCTATTTTTGTTGCTTTATCATTTGTATACGGTTGCTGCCATTTTTCTTGTTTATTTTGTGACAGGGTTGCAAGATCAAAATGTGGTCACTAGAGTTCTGTAAAGAGATAGACGAGGCACTGGAGGAGTTAAAAAATGTGTGTAAGGAGTTGGTAAATCAACAAAAACATAAAGCTCAGTCATCTACTTACCAGAGGCCGATTCAGCCACCTCAGCCACAATTTCAGCCTTTCCAGCAATTCCAGCTACCACAACAATTCCAACAATTTCAGCAAGAATTTCAGCATTTTAACCAAAATTTTCAGCATCCTTTTGCAAGTTTTCAGCATGGAAATAATCAATTTCAACCTCAATTCCAGCCATATCAACAAGGGCAGCAAGATTGTCAATCGTTTCAAGCATTTCCACCTCAAAACCAACTATATTTCCAGCCCTCACAGCCCATTAATCAGAATTTCCAACAACAAAACCAGAATTTTTAGCCCACTCAATTTGAGTGTTCACCACAACAATTTCAACCTCAGATCCAAGAATTCCAGGGCTACAATTTTCAGCAATTTCCACCAAGTGGTGAACCAACTTTTCAACAGTTTAATCAGCCTGTTCAACCATTTGATCAACCCCCACAGTCTCAATTTCAACAAATGTGTCAACAAGAGCTTTAAAACCTCGGAAGGCAAATGGAACAAGTGGCTAGTGATTTGAATCAGATAAAAGCCCAAATATCAGAACAATTATCTTCTCAAGTTGTTTTTAATTCTGAGAGCCCCGGAGTTGGTTTTATATCAGTTCAAGGTGACCCTAGTGCATGGCCAAGTCCTTCTTCAAGTGATCTTAGAATTTTGGTAGAAGAAGAAGAAGACGAAATCATTAAAATCTGGGCACCTACAGCATGCATTCCTCCGGAGATTCCTACTCAAAATCCATTTCCAAATTTTTCAGCTCAAGAAGAAGAAACTGAAGCTCCACAGGACCATTCTAGTCTTTTATTTTGTGATGATAGTGTTATTAGTGGTCCTAATTTTTCTGATACTGTTGTTGCAGATATTGTAGAAGAAGAATGCATAGGAGATGATTACATAGGTGTAGGGGATTGCACTAAGCCCCAGGGACCACCACAAGATTTAGATGATGAACCAGAAAGTGTAGGGACTTGCATGGTGGAAGCAAGCACCCAAGGATCACCAGTTGAATGTCCACCAGAACCTGAGGCTGAAGAGGAGATTGTACTTGATCAAGAGGAGGCCACAGATACATCTACTATTATAGAACCTTCAGGAATTCTCCAGCACGCTCAGGTAAGTATTTCTCCTCTTTGTTCAGAAAAATTCAAAAAGGTACCTAGTGCTGATTTTATTGATTCTGATGAATTTATTGATATACCTTGTGTAGAAATTGTTTGTAAAAATCCAATAGAGGTACCAAACATTGATTTCATTGATCATAATGCATTACTTGATACATCTCTTGTAAATATGGATAGCGAAATAATTTTAGAGGCACCCATAATTGATGTAGTTTGTTATGATGAATCTTTAGATACATCTTTTGTGAATATGGATAGTGAAAATTTTTTAGAAGTGCCTGAAATTGATGTTATTTATTTTGATGAATCTCTTGCTATGTCTTATGCTGAAAATGAATGTGAAAAACTTATGGAGATATCTGATATTGATTTGATTGGCTGTGACACATTGGAAAATAAGTGCGAAATTTCTATTGATGTGCCAGAAATTGATTTCTTTATTTGTGATGAGTATCTGGATGCAAATTTTGTAGGAAATGATTTTGATAATTTCATTGAGGTACCAGAATTTGATTTAATTGGACATGATGCAGTTTTGGATTCATTTTATGCAGAGACTGATATTATTTCATTTCTTTCTGACCCAGCACACTTGAGAGAGGTATTACATTATTTTGCAGGGTCTAGAAGACTTTAGGAGTGGGTGCTCCAACTGAACAGACTTCAACCTTCTGGAAGGACTTCTAAAGGGCATCAAGAAGGAGGAGATGATCTTACTTTAATTAAAAGCACTTCATTCCTTCAATGGATTCTGAACCTAAATCGCCTATGGCCACCGGAGCAAATTTTTGTGAAGTTTAAGTGTGGGGGAGTCCCAATTCTCCCAGCCACCCAGACTCCTCCACTACCAAGATGGAGGCTACTGCTTGATAGGCTCCGTCCACCAGAATAAAGGGGAGATTGTTCTTTCTTGTATTTTCTTTTATAGCCTGTTTCATTTTTTATGCTTTTTAGAAGTAGAATTTTCTTTTAAACTGAGTCATTATCAATAAATGCATGTTAGTTCTCTTAGAAGTTTGTTTCTTACATGATTAGGAATAAATGTATCCCTTTAGGTTATCTCCATAGCATTTTAGAGTCTTTTGAAAATAAATTAAATTTGGTTGTTAAAACTTAGGGTTTGAGCTCATGGATGAATTCTTGGATGCTTGAGTACTATTTAGCTTTAGATTCTTAATTGAAGATTTGAGATGAATTATTTTTTGCCTAGTGAGAATTAGCCTTATATTTGTGACACACATGTTATTGTACTCTAGAACTTGCTTAGGTTCTTTCAAAATCATATTTCAATGATTGGATCACATCTATAGAGACTAATCACTTTGTTTCCCTTTCCACATCAATTTTGGCTAAAATCATGTCTATTCTATTTGTCTTTCCTTATTCCTAATCTTAACCCCAATTTTTCCATGGATTTGTTTGCTTGGGATGTTTTCTTGATGCTATTTTGCCCGAGACGGACAAAGATTTAAGTGTGGGGGAGTGATTAGTGTTTTGGAAAAGTTTGGTATCAAAGATGCATTTCATATCAAGAAAAAAAAAATTTTGCAATGGAAGGATGGAAACAATTACATTTGGAGTGGGTTGGTACCAAGATTGAGCTAGAGAGATGGAAGCAATTGGAGATTGAGTTTCCTTATCATATTTTGAAGATCTAAGTGGCAAGCAAAGAAAAAAATCTGCACCATGTCAAAGAGAAAAATTCAGTGCCAAAAAGAAAAAAAAATGGCAATGTATCAACTTACCTAGTGAAGCATTTAACTCTCCATTACCATGTGATGTATTTGTCTGGAGAAATCAAAGTTTTTGCAATGAATCTGCCATGAAGCTGAAATTGGGAGCAAAACAGAAAAAAATTTCAGAAGCAAAGCCAAGACAAGTTGGCACGCAAGAAGTGAAGTGTGGATTAAGACTTGGTGAAAATTGAATTTGGATGGAGTTAAGTAATGTAGTGCTTATCACAGAATCTGCCGAGTGCTGAATTTTAGAGCTGATGAATGAAGAACAGTAGCTGGAAAAATCTGAGATCAATGCAGAGCAAATCTGTGCCAAAAACTGAGGAAGAAAAGGAAAATTCTGTGTGGATTAGCAATTGAAGTGAAGCTGGATTATTTTGAATGCCGGAACTGAATTGGGAATGCAAGAGATGCTGCCAAGAATTCAGATCAAACCACTCGACAGCATCAGAATTCTGGAGAGCAGAGAAGCTGAGAATGCAGCTAGGAAATAACAGAAAAAAATCAGTGAAAACTGAGAAAGCAGTTTGTATCAACTAAGGGCTGAATTGGTTTCCATAGGGCATGCATTTGAAGCTCACGGCAAGGGCTGAGTTGGAGTTGATTCTGATATGGAGTGGGGCACAATATGACTGAACTGAATGAGAACAAAAGAGAAAGTTTGTAGCCGAACCTAAAGGAAGAGAAAAACAAGAAAAAACAGTTTGAAAAATTGAGAAAAGAGAGAAACAAAAACAAGGGTGGCATGCAATTGAAGACTTGGCATAATTGAATTCAATGGAGCTAATCTCATCCAAATTACAGCCTTGCATCACCATATTCTGACCTCACTAGAGAAGGAGAAAGAAAAGAAACAAGAATCAGAAAAAAAGAAGAAAGAAAAATGGCACACAAGAGCAAACTTGGCACAAGGAGATCAAATAGGTTTTTCTTCATCCAAATCAAAGGAATTATTCAAATTTGACTTCGCCACACTTTTTGATATCACTAGAGGACTGAAAGATGGGGCAAAGCACATTGGAAACATCCTTGAGCAACCAAGTCTTCCACTCCATCAATTTTCTATTTCCTTGATTTTTACTCCATTTCTTACCATTTTCTATGTTTTTGATTTGTTTTTGTAGATGTTGATCCTTATCACGAATAATGGTGGAGATTAGATAATAAGCAAGCCTATGGTAGTGCAAGAAGCATGTGTGTAGGAGTGAGCTCCACTTCCATCATCAACTTAGAACTTAAGGAGAGAGCCACCAAAACTTCCCATGAAAGGCTAGTGATTTAAATTCATCTCAATGACTCATGATGGATGAAAAGGCTAAGTTGTTGATTTAAGGACAAGATACTAATCCATAGAGCTTAGATTTTTGAGAATTGACAACCCTAGGTAATTTCTTTTCATTTGCTTCTAATTATGCTTAAGAAAACCTAAGGGATACTTATTTAGTAGTTTCGCGAGACGCTCAAGGTTAAGTGTGGGGGAGTTGATAAGCACCATTTTATTGATTATTTTAATTGCTAAAATCCATGTTTGACCCATGTTTTTATTGCTTAATTGTGAAATTGCCCTAGGTTTAAGGATTTCCTCTTATTTTGGACTTAATTGCAAATTTACACATTTTTGGATTATTTGGCCACTAATTTTCTGATATATTTTTGTAGGCATGAAAGGATCCTGGACCTAGAGCATATTGGGTCAAACTTGAGTCGGAAGTGAACCGGATCGAATTATCAAGCTTACGGTTAATCCGGGCCGTCCGATTCAAGAGCGGCTAGATCTGAGCCATCCGGGACCATCTGAAGCAATCCGAGCTAGGGTTAGGGTTGATCAAGCACACTGATCAAGATCTGAAGGTTTCATCCCAATCAGAGCTAAATCAACCGTTGGATCAAGCTCGGAGGGCTCTAGATCATCCATTCAAAGATTAGCTTGATCTGGACCATCCGTTGCAAATCTGGAGGATCCGAGCTACCACAAGGCAGATCCTGACCCCAGATCATCATCATCAAAGTCTGGCTCCAATCAGAGCAAGATCAGCCGTTGGATCTCCTCCGATCAATCTAGGTCGTCCGTTGATAACTATTTAATCAAAACACAGCCACATTTCCTCCTCGTCGCGTTTCCTCGCCGCAACATTTCCTTCTTCGTGTTCTTCACTGTTTTAGCTAGTTTTCTTCAATCCAAAGGGGCGCGACCCCTCAATCTTCATCCTAGATCAAGAATTGAGTCTTTGGCAATCGTTCTTTGAAGAATTCAGCTCCATTTGCACCGGAACAGGGATTGCTTGAAGGTTTCGGCATTTCCTCAGTCCGACCACTGTCTTCTCTTCCACAGTCCATTTCAAAGCTTCCCAGCCATTTGTAGGGGTTCTCAGATGAGCTTAGAAGCTTCCCAATTCATCATCGCAGCTCCACCAATTGAGATGGAGTGAATCGGACTGTTATTTCCAGCAAGCGCAGATTTGAAGTAGAATCAACTTCAGAAATGGATTTCCACTAATTTGTTGTGCCTAGGGGTTCGAAGCCGGCTCTTGATTGACGACCAAGAAGTTCTTAAGCTTAGGGAGAGTTGAGGAGTAGTTTAGCTAGCTAATTTTCATTGTTTAGCTGTAGATTTCATTTCTGCCACTTGTTCTGTTCTGCATTTTCGTACCAGCGACTTAGATTTGGTTTTCTGAATAGTTGAGCTTAATTAGGTTGTTACACTTCGATTTCAGTAATTTAGGAACTTTTCTAGTGGATAGTTGAGTTAAATTCTAGTTTAATTGTAGCTTAAATCATTGCGTGCCAATTTCATTCCTTGCGTGCCATGTTATTTCTGAATTTTCTTCAGTTTCTGAATTGTCTCCGAGTGGTTAATCTTAGAATTCTTTTCAAGCATTTTAGTTGTTAATTTCTGATCTAGCATTAGATAGGTAGAGTGTTTAGTTAAATTAGCACTTAATTGTAGTTAGTTGCAATCCCATTTCTCGCGTATCAGTTTTCCATTGTGAGTATCAGTTTCAAATCTGCAAATTCATTTACAGATTCGAGTTCCTGAGTTGTGTCAAGTAATCCTTGGTTCTTCTCAGTCCTTTTCAAATGGTAGATTATTGCATTGATTTTATATTGTTGGTTTGCTTGTTCGGCATTCCATTAAGTGCTGAATTCTGCATCCAAAATCTGCACCCCTGCATTTGCAATCAATTCTGCACACCATTCTGAATTTCTATTTGTTTCTGCCATGGATCAACTCTGAATTCATCACTTCTGCAGCTAGCTTCAAGCATTAGATTTTAGTTGCTTGCTGGATTATTTTTTGTCCATTACATTGCAGCATTAAATCTCTGAAGTTGAACTTGAACTCTGCATCTGAATTGTACATGAATTCTGCACATTGTTTTGCCTTAACATGTCTGATTTGGAGCTGCATTTTGATGCTTGATACCTTCCTTCAACTCTTGCAAATTTGTTCACTATTAGCCTTGCTTTCTAAGCTCAATTGACCAGCTTCCACTCTGAATTCTGAGCTGGAAATTTTCTGCAAAGGCAGCAGGAGTTGGGAAGTAGCTTTCTTCTCTTGTGTGCCAATGTGCTGAAATTCAGCACTTTGTATCAAGTTCATGCTTAAGTAGTGATTGGCACAAAGTTATAGGGTGTTTCTAGTGTGCTATATGATCTAAAATCAACTGGTACTGCATTCATCCGTTTCCGAACTTAGTTTGCACTTGTTGACCACCAAAACTTGTAGCTAAATTGAATTGAAGTTGGTACTTGTTCAAATTCTTAAATTTTGCATGCTTTTCATTGTATCAAGCTAGTTTATTTCCGAAAAACTCAATCACTGCCTTTATTTCATTGCTTGGTAATTTAATTTGCTTTTGAAATCAGAAATCAGTTTTAAACAAATTGCTTAAGGGCTTTAGATGAGTAAGTGATCCAATTGGTTGAATCTTCAATTGCCATTACTTTGGTTTAGTTCATGATGTAAGTCTTTTTCTTTCTATTGTGTTTTTATTCTAAATTGAAACCCAAACCAATTACTCATTCGAAACCCATATTCACAAATGACACCTAAATACAAGCGCGAATCAAACAAACCTTCAACTAGCCCCGAGAAAAATACGACCTGTGGCCCCTATATTACATTTTCATACTTTTGATTGTAAAAGGGTTTCCAGTTATTCATTCACATTTAAATCTGATGAGCCCACACTTTCGTGACAATTTAATCTAGTATTCTGGGCCTATCAAGACCCTATAGGTTTCGGCCAAGTACCCTAAGGGGGTGGAAAGTTAGGACTTATTTCAAGTAAGGGTCCCAATGGCCCTATGGTAAGGTATGGTTGGTGTTTAAGTAATTGATTTGGGGTTTTAATGGAATTTTTCCATGCCCCCATGACCTTGAAGTTTCGGCCAAGAGTAAGATTAGGGCTAAAGGATTAGGGTTGGCCTTAAGTATGGGATCAAAGGGTTCCTATGGCCTAGTTTATGTGTATGAGATGTTGTTTGGGAAGTTATGTGAAGGTTCATGGACCTAGGGTTCCTTGGGGATTTTCGGCCAAGGGCATAACCTAGGGCTAGGGTTGGGTTAAACCTACCAAGATGCTTGAGTATGAGTTACCAAGATATATATTTAAGTAAGATGGAAGAAGTTCTATGTAAACCAAACCCTTAGTTTGTATGTCATGAATTATATGTTAAGTCATAGATGTTTAGACATGTGCCATGATTTATGAATGATATGTATGTATGTCATGTCTTATGAATGATATGCCATGTTTTATGAATAATATGCATGTATGCCATGTCTTATGAATGATACGTATGTATGCCATGTTTTATGAATAAGATGTATGTATGCCATGTCTTATGAATGAGGTTAAAGTACATGCCTTTAAGGCATAACGATGATGTTAAGTATGATGAATGAATGATGATGAATGACAAGTATGATGAATGAAAGATGATGCTTATGTCTTTAAGGCATAAATATGCTAAACGACACGGTCGATGGTCGACGGTACGACGGTCAAGAGGACCGGTAAATGGGCCGGTAGACGGGCCGAGCCGTAACAAGTTATGCTATGTTAAGTATGCCATGAAGGTCTCATGAATGATGAAGCATGTAAAGTATTTTACTTTATAATGGGCTTGTACCGGACCGAAGTATGGTCCAAGGGATGGGCACCTTAAGAACGCCCCGGTTCTGGACTACCGACTATGCTGTCCACGGTTCTGGCACTACCGAAGCTGTGCAACAGGGATGGGCACCTTAAGAACGCCTCGGTTCGGGGACTACCGACTATGCTGTCCTTACCCTAGTAGGTCGAGGCTAGCTACCTCGTATTTACTTAGGGATGCGCGCTTATGATGTATGTATGTGGTACAAGCCAGGGCCCCAATGATATGATGATTATGTTTAAGCATTTAAAAGTATGTTTTAAAGATTATGCATCCTTATATATATATATGCAATTGCCACATGCATCCATCCATGTTATGCATTATATTTATGATAAGAATACTATGCAAAGTATGTTTATGCAAGATATGTTTATGCAAATGATTTTATGTATGTTTATGCTAATATATGATGCCATGATTTAATTGTGTTTATGCTAAGTTAAAATGCCATGATTTTATTTATGTTTATGCTAGTTTAGGATGTCATAATTTACTTATGTGTATGCTAGTTAGGATGCCATGATTTAATTATGTTTATGCTAAGTTAGGATGCCATGATTTTATTTATGTTCATGCTAGTAATGATGCCATGATTTAATTACGTTGTGCTAAGTTAGGATGCCATGATTTTATTTAGGTTCATGCTAAGAATGATTATGAGGTTATGTTTATTATGTCTATGTCTATGCCAAGTATTATGCCATGCTATGAATGTTTATGATGTCGATGTCTACGCCAAGTATTATGCCATGCTATGAATGTTTATGGTTATGTTCATGCCAAGCTACGAGTGTGATTAAGTTATGTTCATGTCATGACAAATGTATGCTAACTGATGAAAAGGTTTATGTTCTAAGTAAAGCACTAAGTATGTTAATGTCTTATGTACTCATGATTAAATGATGAATGGTTTTAGTGAGTAGGAAAGAGTCTTACTAAGCCTGTGTGCTTATAGTCTTATTTTCCTTATACCGCAGATCATGCAAGGGGATAGTAAGGAAGCAGCAGGAGGGCCTTAAAGCATGTGTGTGATAGTGACTTGGCCAAGAGAGCAATATGGTTGCTCGTCTTATGATAGAACTCTACCTTTACTATTAAGTACTTGAATGTGACTCTATGACATGATGCTAAAGTATGACATGATATGATACTAAGTATGACATGATGCTAAGTATGACATGATATGATGCTAAGTATAAAGTTAATATGCCAAGTTCCCATGTTATGATGCTAGGAATGGTAGTAAGTGCATGTAGGTGTAAGTTTAAAGGTTTCCGCTGCATTAGGATGTCTACATGCCCTAAGTATGTTAACGTAACGCCGCTTTATGAAAAGAAAAAAAAAGCGGGCGTTACATTAAGATATGGGGTTGTCCCGCTTATGTGAAGCGGACTGTATCAGACAAATTGGATGCTAAGTCTGATAAATGTCTATTTATTGGATACCCTAAGGAAACAAAGGGTTACCAATTCTATCATCCCTTGGAACAAAAGGTGTTTGTTTCAAGGCATGCTGTATTTCTAGAAAAAGAATTTCTTTTACAAGAAAACAGTGGGAGTGGCATCGAACTTGATGAAGTTCAAGAAACTCCAATAGACATTACAGAGACACCTAGTCTAGACCCACAACCAATACCTCATAATAATGAGCTATCAGTTGAACCTAAAACAACACCACCTCTTCGTAGGTCTGATAGGACACGCAATATTCCAGAGAGATATGGATTTCTCATAAGTGAATCGAACGATGTGTTACTCATATGCGATGATGAACCTATCAGTTATGAAGATGTTCTGAAAAGTTCAGAAAGGGACAAATGGCGTGAGGCCATGAAGTCGGAAATGGATTCCATGTACGAAAATCAAGTATGGGACTTGGTTAACCCACCTGAAGGGATTAAACCCATAGGGTGCAAGTGGGTTTTCAAGAAGAAAACCGACATGGAAGGTAATGTTGTTACCTTTAAGGCTAGATTAGTGGCAAAAGGATACCGTCAAAAACAAGGAATTGATTATGACGAAACCTATTCGCCAGTAGCTATGCTTAAATCCATTCGGATGCTCCTAGCCATAGCGGCTCATTATGATTATGAGATATGGCAAATGGATGTGAAAACAGCTTTCCTTAATGGAAACCTGCTTGAGGATGTATACATGATGCAACCTGAAGGCTTCACATCGGTTGATAAAACCAAAGTATGCAAGCTTCGACGATCCATATATGGACTGAAGCAAGCATCTAGGAGTTGGAACATCCGTTTTGATGAGACAATCAAAGAGTTTGATTTCTCACAAAATCCTGACGAACCTTGTGTGTACAAGAAGGTTAGTGGGAGTGCAGTCGTATTCCTAGTATTATATGTCGATGACATATTACTTATAGGAAACGATATATCAGTTTTACAGACAGTTAAAATTTGGTTGTCCAAAACTTTCTCCATGAAAGACCTGGGAGAAGCAACCTATATCCTTGGGATTAGAATCTATAGAGATAGATCAAAACGGTTGCTTGGTCTTTCGCAGTCTACGTATATAGACCGAGTGCTAAAGAGGTTTAGCATGTCGGAATCCAAGAAAGGTTACCTTCCCATCAGGCATGGGATCAACCTTTCAAAGTCTATGTGTCCGCACACAGAAGACGAGAGGATTTGCATGAATAAGATTCCCTATGCATCCGCGATAGGATCTATCATGTATGCTATGTTATGTACAAGGCCCGATGTATCGTATGCTTTGAGCATCACAAGCAGATACCAGTCGGATCCAGGAATGGATCATTGGGCGGCTGTCAAGACAATGCTTAAGTACTTAAGAAGAACTAAGGATGTGTTCCTAATATATGGAGAAGGAGATATGGTAATACGTGGGTATACGGATGCCAGTTTCCAGACAGATAAGGATGACTCCAAATCTTAGTCTGGATACATATTTACTTTGAATGGAGGCGCAGTAAGTTGGAAAAGTTCCAAACAAGACACCGTAGCGAATTCTACCACGGAAGCGGAATATATCGCAGCTTCGGAAGCAGCAAAAGAAGCAGTCTGGATCAAGAAGTTTGTCTCCGAACTTGGCGTGGTTCCAACCATTGATGAAGCAGTGCCGGTTTACTGCGACAACAATGGAGCTATTGCACAAGCAAAGGAACCAAGGTCTCATCAGCGATCCAAACACGTGCTTCGCCGCTATCATCTGATCAGAGAGATTATAAGTAGGAATGATATACAAATTGAGAAAATTCCCACTGAAAGGAATTTAGCGGATCCTTTAACTAAGGCCTTGCCTCAGAACAAGTTTGAGGGTCATGTTAGAGCCTGTGGTATTGGATACCGTAGCGATTGGCATTAGGCCAAGTGGGAGTTTGTTAGTGATATGAGAGAAGTGTCCTAAGGCAATCGCCTTATGATTGTAAATATTCATTTTAATAAATGATAATTCACTATTTGAGTATACATGTTTGTGTATTTGATTGGGATCTTAAACTCATCTACTGAATGTCCGCAATACAATTCACAGCATAAGAGAATTTGTGATGGGATCACAACTAGTGATTATCTCTAAATGTGCAATTGTGAAGTATTGAAAATATCCCTAGTCGATGAATTAATAAAAACGGACATTATCAATTCTGTTGAGACTAGCATGGGTTATTCTCTAATCAGCTGATTCTCACTGGCTGGTGACATTGGGATGTCCGGAGATAAACATGGATGCTAGTTAAGGGAACTAGTTCATTGGAGTGACTAGCTGTAAAACTTTATATGGTAATCTATATAGATATGTCAATGAAGTTCTTACTGCAACTTAAGTGTGATGTTCCTTTGACTTGCGGTGTTCAAGTCATCTTGGTCATGGAGACTTATACTTTAACATCTTAAGCAAGCATCTCCTAGGAGGTGTGGACCCAGGATGATTGGGTATAAGCCGAAGTGCCCGAAGATGTTTGAGCAGCCTACAAAAGATTCACCACTCCTTGCGAGGAGATGTATACCCAGGCCTATCGTCGGATTGTTACTCAAAGCCTCTGGCCAGAGCATATCATGTTTAGAGTGCGAGTCTCTTAAATACATGAGAGTAATTAGAAATCCAAAGGACGAGAAAGACACTACTTGGGCTAGGTGTGACGTAGTCAGCCTAGTGGGGAATGACACAAATAGACCCGTGTCCTGAACCAAGTGGGTATAAGATGGTGAAGGGAATGGAGCACAATTCATTAGAGCTGCTGAAGGGTTTCAGAATTACTTCTGAGGTCAAACCGTTGATCTTTCGATTAATTGGGGGTCATGATGTACTACTAGGTGCCACTCATGACCGTTCTATAATTGGTTAACTATAGACAGCCAACATAAATCGAAAGCCTATTTAGTCACACGCACTACGAGTAATCCAAGGGATTTAAAACGATTTGAAAATTAGATTTTCTAATCAAGAGAAATAAGTCGAATCTGAGTTAATCAGAGGCGCAACGGAAACTTAAAATGGCTAAGTCTTTTGAAGGTTTATTGGGCGAATTAAATGAGTTTAATTCACGATCGGTTCGGCTCGGTTTGGCCGGCCAAAGAGGGTTATTTGGTTTGGCCGGCCACAACAAGGGGAAGAAACCAATTTATTTGGTTTAATTAATAAAATAAATCTAGCGCGATTTGTATATAAATTATGGATAAATAAATTTATATAAATAAATTTATAAAAATTTATTCTTTTTATGGAAATTAAAATGATCCATGGAATGGTTTATTTTAATTTTATAAAATCAATTATGAATTGATTTTTTCATAATAAGAAATTTTATAAATTTCTTATAAAATTTATTCCATAATTAAAGGAGAGAAGAATTTGTTTTATTATAAAGTTAGTTATAATAAAACTAGGCATAATGGAATAAGTCATACGAAATTTTATAAGATAAAATTCTTATGATAACTAATTCCGTTAATTCCATTAAAAGAGAGACTTGGTAAGGGAGAGGCCACTATATAAAGGAACCAAAGGCAAGCCTTGAATTCCTAATCGATATAGAGCTATCAAGTGATTAACTCTCTCCCTCTCTCTCTTATTCTCTCTTCTTTCTTCCCTTTAGGGCCGGCGCCCCTTAGGGCATCTTAGGGCCGGTGCCCTCCTTAAGAGCTAGGGCCGGCGCACCTCCAACCTTTGGTTGCCGTGAGCCATCAAGAAGAAGGAGAAGCCAACCAAGAAGAAGAAGAAGCGGATCACATCTCCTTCCTTCCCGGAATTTAGATTCCGATTCTTGGTGGTTAGTTTCCTTTCTTTTCTCTTGATCTTCTAGTTGTGCTTTACAGAATCTAGTAGTTCTCGTCGGCACAAAACTCGTGACTTTGCGAAGTCATCCCGAAGAGAACTCGGCGTGGACGCGAATAGAGGCGGAGCTTCCAAGGGACGATACGGTTGGATCTCGTCCCTTTTCTTCGAGTTACGCGAGGTACAAAGTAAATTAGTTTACTTTTCCGCAATGTTTTAATTTATGATTACGTCCACACATCATAAGGTCGCATGCTAGATACGTGGTTAAAATAATTTGTGAAATTATTTTATGCTAATTCTTCCGCTGCACGTAAAATTTTAAAATATTACGAACCCGTATCCTTGTCAACATGCACCCGGTCCCAACAAAAGGGTCTTACTAAGCCTATGTGCTTATAGTCTTATTTTCTTATACCGTAGATCAAGCAAGAGGTTATTAAGGAAGCAGCAGGAGGGGCAAGAGTGTGTGTGGCAGTGACATGGAAAAGGAAAGAGAAAAAGGATTCTCATATTTATACTTGTTGCATGCCTTGTGTTTTGAAACGCCTTCTTAGGTTCTATGCTATACTTATGATAGTTATGCCTAAAGAATAACTTACTACTTATGATGCTTATGGATGAGTTATGGAATGTTTATATCATGATGCTACGTATGATATTAATATGCCAAGTTACAATGCCACCATGTTCATGAATGATAGTTAAGGCATATATACATGATTCAAGTATTAGTTGCATGGTTAAACGCATGTGTATAAAGAAAAAAATTATTCCGCTGCATTAAGATATTCATATGCGTACATGTATGTTAGCGTAACGCCGCTTTCTCACCACACCATAAGCTGTGGGAAAAGGGCAGGCGTTACAGGTTGGTATCAGAGCCGTTGCTATCTCACTACACACACATCAATCCTTCTTCCTGCAGCTTCCAAGTAAGTACCTCTATGCATACCTTATGTTCTTTTATGATCCTAGAATAAGCAAGTATGGATGATATCTTATGATTCTAGAATATGCAAGTATGAATGATACCTTATGATAGCAAGTACTTTTAGGATATGTAATGTGAACGATACTTTACCTTATTTTTATGAAACCAAATACTTTAGAATTTGATATGCGGGTAGGAACAACAAAAACTTATATTAGCCATACTTGTTTTTTTTTATGAAGAAAAGCATGGCTAGAAGACAGAGTAACAGACTTAATGAGACAACTCCATCGCCTGACCTGATGCAATTAGTGACCCAACTTCAGCGTCAAGTCACCGAGCAGCAGCAAACCATTAATACCTATGAATCAACAAGAAAATTCTATCACTCCACCGGTGAACCAGACAGCTATACCCGTCGCACCCACGGTTACACAAACCCCTCCGACGGGCCTGACCACTGTGGCACGACAAGAGGCTTATCTGATCAGTGGTTGAGGCTGAAACCGGAGAATTTCTCGGGTGCTGGAGAACCATGGGACGCCCAAGCGTGGTTCAAGACAGTGGAAAGTATAATGGAGCTGCTGGACTGGCCTGAGCCTGAGAAGATCAAGTGTGCATCATTCTGCCTTTCTGGTGATGCCAGAATGTGGTGGGAAAGGGTCAAGGCCAAGAGACAGGTGAACCAGATGACGTGGTCGGAATTCGAATCAGAGTTCTTCGAAGAATTCTTCAATATGCATGTCACAAACAAACACTACGACGAGTTCACGGAATTTCGACAGGGCAACCTCTCGGTCAATGAAGCCGTGAAGAAATTTAACCGATTGGCTCGTATATGCCCGAGCTGGTCCACACTAAGAAAGAAAGGGTCAGCTTATGTTGAAGATGTTGCGGCCCGAAATAGCCCTGAACGTGGCTGGCGGAGTTAACAGACGCAGACCGCCGAGGAGCTGTTTAGTAGTGCCCTACTCACCGAGCATTACCTGAACAATATCAATCAGCAAAGGAAGGAATTAAATGAATGAGGTCAGAAACCTCAGAGTACCAACGCTAATTGGAAGGGAAACCAGGGTGGTAAACGGCACCATGGAACAACCCCCAAGGGGGCCCAGCAAATAAACAGTCCAGGTTTCCCCTATGTGCTACATGTGGAAAAAGGCATCCCGGGGAATGCCACAAAGGTACGAACCGGTGTTTCATTTGCGGAGTGGAAGGGCACATAGCCTCTTACTGTCCTACCAAGAACCAGGCACCTCCCCAACAGCTTGTTCAGTACTAGGGTGCACCAGCGAAACTACAGTATATGCAAGCTGAGCTGGAAGGCAGCCCGATGAGCTAAGAGAGATTGGAGGCCCCACCAACTATGGCGGATGCCAGGGTTTTCTCTATTACTAAGGAGGATGCCGCGAATGCTTTGACGGTTGTCACAGGTCAGATAATTATTTACTGTCAGTACGCTACTGCATTATTTGATACTGGGGCAACGCACTCGTTCATCTCTACGTTCTACACTAAGAAGATAGATATGTCTCCACAAGTTTTAGACTGCAAGTTCTTGACGACCCTGCCTTCGGGAGAAATAATGACATCCACTCACGTGTTACGTGCTGTGCTAATCGGAATCGCAGGAAGAGAACTCTACTGCGATCTGATAGTACTCAGCATGCAGGATTAAGATGTTATAATGGGAATGGATTTTCTGAGCAAATACGGTGCTTCTGTCGAGTGCCGTAAACGAAAGGTGGTCTTTCAACCTGAGGCAGATTCTATGTTTGAATTTATCGGAGAGCCAAGGAAAAGAACCAGGAAATTCTTATCGACTCTCAAAGCACAGAAGATGTTAGACAAGGGATACACTGGATTTCTAGCACATGTGGTTGACGTAAGTCAAACAAAGGACCAGAAGCTAGAAGATGTTAGGGTTGTATGTAATTATCCGGAGGTATTTCCAGATGAATTACCAGGATTAGCTCCTGATAGAGAAGTGGAATTCGAGATCGAATTGGTTCCTGGTACTAACCCGATCTCCAAGGCACCTTACCGTATGGCGCCGGCTGAATTAAAAGAGCTTCAAGAACAACTACAGGAGTTACTCGATAAGGGATTTATTCGCCCTAGTCATTCACCATGGGGAGCTCCGGTACTGTTTGTGAAGAAGAAAGACGGATCTATGCGAATGTGCATAGATTATCGAGCGCTGAACAACGTGACGATCAAGAACAGGTATCCCCTTCCGAGGATAGATGACCTGTTTGATCAATTGAAGGGAGCCACCGTTTTCTCGAAAATCGATCTGAGGTCTGGTTATCATCAAGTTAGAGTAAAACAGGATGATATTCCGAAGACGGCCTTCCGAACAAGGTACAGGCATTTTGAATTCGTTGTTATGCCCTCCGGCGTGACAAATGCTCCTGCTATGTTTATGGACCTTATGAATCGGGTATTCTCATCTTTCCTCGACAAATTTGTAATCGTCTTCATCGACGATATCCTTATTTATTAGAGAAACCAAGAAGAGCATGCCGAGCACCTGAAGATAGTATTACAGACTCTTCGGGAAAAACAACTGTACGCAAAGTTCTCCAAATGTGAGTTCTGGCTCGATCAAGTAGGCTTTTTGGGCCATATTATTTCCAAAGATGGGGTTATGGTAGACCCAACAAAGATTGAAGCTGTGAATAACTGGAGTCGGCCAAAGAACACCAGCGAAATCAGAAGCTTCCTCGGGCTGGCAGGCTATTATCGAAAATTTGTGGAGGACTTCGCGAGAATAGCATCCCCTCTAATGGCTCTCACCCGGAAGGATAAGAAGTATGAATGGACGGAAAACTGCGAAAGGAGTTTCTTGGAGCTAAAAAGGAGACTTACAAGTGCTCCAATCCTTACCCTTCCAGAAAGTAACCAAAGTGTCGACATGTATAGCGATGCCTCCAAACTGGGACTTGGAGCTGTACTTATGCAGAGTGGTAAGGTCATTACCTATGCCTCTAGGCAACTCAAAGAACATGAATAGAACTACCCCACTCACGATCTGGAACTGGCCGCTGTGGTCTTCGCTCTTAAGATATGGAGGCATTATCTGTATGGAGCGCAGTGTAGGATTTATACAGACCACTAGAGTCTGCGATATTTCTTCACTCAGAAAGACCTAAATATGAGACAACGCCGATGGCTTGAGTTGGTGAAGGACTACGACTGTGAGATCTTCTACCATCCAGGGAAGGCAAACAAAGTGGCCGATGCACTCAGCCGGAAGTCAAGTGCCACCTTGATGTCCATATCTATATTACCCCGACCACTCGAAAGAGAAATTATGAATTTTGGAGTCGAGGTCATCTCCGGACGGCTTTCTACCATGACAATATCACCGACGCTGTTCGAGGACATATTGGAAAAATAAAATGGCGATCCGAGTCTTCAGAGAATCAAGCAGGAGATCCTAGAAGGAAAGGGCGATGGTTTTCGTATCGCCGACGGGGGAGTACTATACCTTAGGGATCGTCTATGTATCCCTAATGTTCCAGAGCTGTGAAGAGAAATTTTAGCAGAAGCTCACGGAACCCCTTATTCGATGCATCCGGGATCCACCAAACTGTATCAAGACCTGAAGGAGAAATTCTGGTGGTCCGGTATGAAGAGAGATGTGGCTCAGCACGTCAACACTTGCCTGACCTGCCAACGAGTGAAGGCAGAACACCAGTGACCCGGAGGAGTTCTGCAGCCACTTCCAATTCCGGAATGGAAATGGGAAGATATCTTTATGGATTTTATTTCAGGGCTTCCCAGGACTACGAACGGATATGATGCGATATGGGTAATTGTGGACAGGTTGACAAAGTCTGCCACTTCCTAGCAATCAAGATGACTTATTCGATTGAGCAACTAGCTCAATTATATGTTAAGGAGATAATCAGACTTCATGGAGTTCCCAAGACCATTATATCGGATAGGGATGGTCGCTTTACCTCCCATTTTTGGGAGTGTGTCCAGAAGTCTCTCGGCACTAAACTACGATTCAGCACCACCTTTCACCCTCAGACTGTCGGGCAAACTGAATGAGTGAATCAAGTACTGGAGGACATGTTGCGGGCTTGTGCCCTGGATTTCAAAGGGAGTTGGTGTCGATATCTATGTTTAGCGGAATTCACTTACAATAATAGCTACCAAGCTACTATCGGAATGACACCTTATGAAGCTTTGTACAGGAGGAGATGTAGGTCTCCGATCTGTTGGTATGAAGGTGGTGAAAAGAAGGAGATGGGGCTCATGATGGATCTCATCGACGACACCACCCGAGCTATACAGAACATTCGACAATGGATAGAAGCTGCTCAGAGCCGGCAGAAGAGTTATGCAGATATCCGGCGTAGGCCACTGGAATTCGATATTGGGGATCTGGTATTCCTCAAAGTGGCTCCTATGAAAGGGGTAACGAGATTTGGGAAGAAAGGGAAGCTAAGTCCGCGTTATGTGGGACCGTACCGGATCCTGAGAAGAGTCGGCAGGTGTAACGACCCGGAAAATTTTCTCAATATTTTCTTTAAAAATATTGATCATGCCTAGATAGATTTTCGAGGAATATAGAGATACTAGTACGAACCTTAGCATGATTATTCATAATTTTTCATGTAGATTAGCTAAGTAATAATGGGCCCTTCTAATACCATGGCCATTGAGGGACCTTAGGTAAAATTTTATCATGAATGGAATGGATTTAAATTAGAAATATTAACATAAACCTTAGTGGGCTCTTATATGGGCCTTAGCAAAAATAATTATAAAAGTAATAAAAAGAAGTGTATGCACCAAGGATTGAACCTTGGACCTAGTGTATCACCATGCATGTACTAACCAATTCACCTAGCAAGAGAATGCTACTAGAGAATGAAGAGGATTTTGGTTAAGGCTTAGGGAAGTGAAGAGTCATCAAGAGAAGAGGCACCATGCCCCTTAACTTGCCCCCTTCATGTAGTATAAAAGAGAGGGGAAGGGAAGAGACAACTTAGCACTTAAGTCATTGTTCTCTTCTTCCACCAAAACTCCTTCTCTCCCTCTTCTTCCTTCTCCTAGCCGAAACCCACAATGGGTTTGTCTCCCTTAGAAAAGCTTCACAAAGGACTCCATCTTCAAGATCTAAGGGCTTCCTACAAGGCTACAAGGGCTAGGGGTGGTCTAGGGTCAAGGAGGTTTTCTTTTGGCTTCTCTATTCAAGGTGATAATCAAGCTAAACCAAGGTAAGACTCCCTCACCTGTGGTATAATAGTTTTTCTTGATGTTTACCATGATTCAAGTTTTGTTGGAGATATATATGTTGAGGAAACCATGAGAGATGATCCTTTAGGGTTTTCGGCCAAGGCATGGTTTCAAGTCTAGGATGATGTTAAAACTTTATTTAGGTTTCCTAATGTTTTTCTATGGTAAATAAGGAATAAATTATGAGTTATGAAATTTTTGATGGCACCCTAGGGCCCTTTACAAGTTTCGGCCACCACCTCTAATCCATGGTTTGGATTAGATTTAACCTCTAAGCATGTCATCTATGATTCCTTATGATCCTATGAATATTGATTGTAAGTGGTATAAATTTTTCATGGGCCTAGACCCCCTCTAGGGTTTCGGCCATGACCATGAATAGGGCTAGAACTTAGGGTTAGCCCCAATTATGGGTTCTAATGGCTCCCTAGTGTATTGTATGTATTGTATTAGATGTTAATTGTGAAGTATGTGAATTTTTCATGGACACATTACCCTTCTAGGGTTTCGTCCAAGACAAGAATTAGGGCTAGGACTTAGGGTTAACTCCCATTAAGGGTTCTAATGACTCCCTATGGTAGTGTATGTAATTGTATGTGAATAGGTTCAAGGATGTTGTATGGTTTCTGATAATGTGCAAACCCTAAGTTTATATGATATGCATTATGACTCTGTATGTTATGTTATGTATCATGTTCAAGTAGGATTTATTTATGAATGTCTTCCATCATATGTTATGAACATATGTGTCGAAGAAGTATGCATGTGTTAGGATAAACACTTTGGACATATGTATAAGATAGTTATGTAGACTTATCCATGTTTAGGCTGAATGTTATGAACCTAGTTAGCAAGTATCATGTTTCTACGAATCTTACCCCTGCATGTTTTATGATAGATACCATGATCATGTATGATATGTGATATGTGTCACGTATGTAATGCATGCTTACCTGAGGTACCGTGATCATGCAAGCTTTATGAACTAGGATGATGTTTATACTTAGGACATAATTATGTATGTATGTCATGTCTTATGAATGAAAAATGATGAATGAAGATAAGGTTCATGCCTTCGAGGCATAACGATGATATGGAATGAAAATGATGAATGAAGATAAGGTTCATGCCTCAAGGCATAATGATGATGTAAGCATTAAGAATGAATGATTATGCCACGTATGTTTTATGAATGAAGAAGCATGTGAAATTATTTTATTTTATGAATGGGCTTGTACCGGACCTAAGTAAGGTCCATGGTTCGGGACTACTAATGAAGCTGTCCACGGTTCTGGACTACCGATGAAGTTGTCCACGGTTCGGGACTACCGATGAAGCTGTCCTTACCCTAGTAGGTCGAGATTAGCTACCTCGTATTTACTTAGGGATGCGCGCACATGATGTATGTATGTGGTACAAGCCAGGGCCCCATGATGTTATGATTATGTTTAAGTATTTATAAGTATGATTTTCAAATAAGCATCCTTATGTATATGCATTTGACTCATGCATCCATTCATGTTACACATTTATGCTAAGAATCTGCTTATGATATGCTCATGATTTATGCTAAGAATATGCTTATGATATGCTCATGATTTATGTTAAGAATATGCTCATGATTTATGCTAAGAATCTGCTTATGATATGCTCATGATTTATGCTAAGAATCTGCTTATCATATGCTCATGATTTATGCTAGGAAAATTCTTATGATTTATGCTAGGAGTATACTTATGAATTGTGTTAAGAATATGCTTATGGTTATGTTAAGAACCATGCCATGTTAAATGTCTTTTATGCTTACGTTTCATGTTAAGAACCATGTCCTGTTAAATGTTTCATATGATTACATTTTATGTGACGTATGATTTTAGTGAGTAGGAAAGGGTCTTACTAAGCCTGTGTGCTTATAGTCTTATTTCCTTATACTGCAGATCAAGAAAGAGTGTATTAAGGGAAGCAGCAGGAGGGGCAAAAGTGTGTGTGTGGCAGTGACATGGCAAAGGATTCTTCTATTTATACTTGTTGCATGCCTTGTGTTTTGAAACGCCTCCTTATGTTCTATGCTATACTTATGATAGTTATGCTTAAAGAATAACTTACTACTTATGATGCTTATGGATAAGTTACTTGCTACTTATGATGCTTATGGATAAGTTATGGAATGTTTATATCATGATGCTACGTATGCTGTTAATAGGCTAAGTTACAATGTCACCATGTTCATGAATGATAGTTAAGGCATATATATACCTGATTCAAGTATTAGTTGCATGGTTAAACGCATGTGTAATAAGTTTAAAAAAATAGAAAAAAAAATTATTCCGCTGCATTAAGATGTTTATATGCCCCTATGTATGTTAGCGTAACGCCGCCTCTCGCCACACCGTAAGGTGTGGGAAAAAGGCGGGCGTTACAGCAGGGTAGCTTATGAGCTGGAGCTGCCTCAAGAGATGTCGGCTATCCATAACGTGTTCCATGTGTCAATGCTTAAGAAGTGTATTCCAAATACAGATCAGGTGATCGAGCCACAGACAGTACAAGTTTAGGAGGACCTAAGTTTTGAAAGCCGACCTATCCAGATCTTGGATCGGGAAGTCAAAAAGCTAAGGAACAAGGAGGTACCCTTAGTCAAGGTCCTATGGCAAAGTCAAAGGTTCGAGGAAGCTACCTGGGAACGCGAGGACGAGATGAGACGAAAGTACCCAGAGCTATTCTAAGTTCGAGGACGAACTTTCACGAGGTATGGGGGATTGTAACGACCCATAAAATTTTTCCAATATTTTCTTTAAAATATTGATTAGATTCTCGAGGAACATAGGGATACTAGTAGGAACCTTAGCATGATTATCCATGATTTTCTATATGGAATAAGAAGCTAAGTACTAATGGGCCTTACATAGACTTTTCTAGTACCATGGTTATTAGTGGACCTTAGGTAGAATTTAATATAAATAGAAATGGGTTTCAATTAGGAATGTTAGCATGGTTATTGGTGGGCCTTTGGGGGCATTGCCGAAAATAAAGAAAAAAAAAATAAAAATAAAGTTCATGCACCAAGGATTGAACCTTGGACCAAATGTATCACCATGCATGTACTAACCAATTCACCTAGCAAGGGAGTGCTAGTGAAAAAGGAAGAGGATTTTAGTTGAGACAAAAGGAAGTGAAGGGTCACCATGAGAGGAGACATCATGTCTCTTCACTTGCCCCCTTCATTAGGGTATAAAAGGAGTAGGTGAGAAAGGAAGAGACATTGGAGTTACTCTTCTTCTTCTCTCCTTCCACCAAGGCTATTCCTCTCCCTCTTCTTCCTTCTTCTAGCCGAAACCCACAAGGGTTTGTCTCCCTTAGAAAAGCTTCACAAAGGACTCCATCTTGAAGATCCAAGGTTTTCTACAAGACTACAAGGGCTAAGGAGAGGTCTAGGGTCAAGAAGGCTTCTTTTTATTTCTATTCAAGGATTATATCCAAGATAAGTAAAAGTAAGACTTCCTCACCTGTGGTATAATAGTTTATGTTGTTTATCAAGATTTAAGATGTTGTTTGGGATTTATGTTGAGAAAACAAAGGATTAAGGCTTCTAAGATTTTCGGCCAAGCATGTTTTTGGGGCTAAGATGATGTTAAAAACCCCTCTTATGTTTCCTAATGTTTACTCATGATAAGTTAAGCATAAAAGTATGATTTGGGGAATTTTGTAGCACCCTAAAACCACTTTAGGGTTTCGGCCACCATCCATGTACCATGGTTAGGTTTAAAATTCAACCCTTCAAGTATGGTTAGTATGTTTTCTATGATATAATGGCTATTAATGGTGACTTATATGAATTTTCCTATGGACTTATTACCCTTCTAGGGTTCCGTCCAATGCATGAATTAGGGCTAGGACTTGGGGTTAAATCCAATCAAGGGTTCAAAGGGCTTCCTATGGCATTGTATGTAATGTATGGGCTTTCTTTTACTTATCGAACCTTTCATGTTGAATTGAATATTGGAGCCTTCTCCTATTGAACATTCGGCCAAGACCATGATTTAGGATTTGGGTTGGGTTAAGGTTTCAAGGATACTTGTTTATGGTTTACTATGATGTATATATAGGATTAAGCATGTTGTAAGAACTTTTATGTTACCTAAAACCCTAGCTTTATGTGTTATATATCATGACCTGTATGTTTAGGTTATGTGCTATCTTCATTCATGAATGTATGTGATATAGAATAATGCATGTATGATGTTAAATGCCTATAATAGATATATGGTTATGAAGGTCTATGCATGTTCTATGATGAATGTCATGAACCTAAGTTATGTTTAAGGCAATGAACCTAAGTAGTATGTATCATGTTCATATGAATCTTACCCATGCATGCTCTATGAGGGATACTATGATTATGTATGTTAGATGATATGTACCATGTATGAAATGCATGTTTATCTTATGTACCATGATCATGCAAGCTTTATGAACCAAGATGATGTTTATGCCTGGAGGCATAATTATGTATGTATGTCATGTTTATGAATGAAGATGATGAATGAAGATAATGATTATGCCTTTAAGGCATCATGATGTTATGCATTAAGTATGAATGATGAAATGCCAAGTATACTTTATGTCATGATAAGGGATGGGCACCTTATGAACGCCTCGGTTCTGGAACTACCGTAGCTGTTCTTACTTTTATGCTATGCTTCATGAAACAAGATTATGTTTGTAACGCCCGCCCTTATATCTACTCTCGGGGCGGGGTTACGTATCAACCAATCATATAATTATTTTCTTTTCTTCTAGCAAAAAATTAAAACAACCAATGCAAGGGTGCGAGGACTAAGTGCTGAGCATGCTTATCTAACTATTAGGTGATATTTACAAGTGTTAAGCATACTAGTCGATACATGCCAATCTAATATCATGCTTGAATCATTGGAACATGGTAAGTGCATAGTAAGTTTAGTAATACGTGAGTCATGATAGTAAGGTTCACAAGTAGTTCAACTCACAACATAATCAAACCTAATCAATTATAAGGGTAATTACTAACATTCCTTATCAAGGAGTCACTAACAAAAGCATAATAAAGTAGATATATAGAAATCTTTCTTTCCCGAGCCACCACCCCACACATCTTCAGCCCTCCTGCCTCTTCCTTTAGTTCAAGTGTTCCTTACCTTTATCTGCAGCATAAGACAACACTTAACTAGTAAGCACAAAAGCTTAGTAAGGATCCTGTCCTACTCGCAAAATCCATACGAAAGCAGATAACATGTACACATAATAAATCATAAACATGAGTTCATCATAGCATACTAAATATCAAAGTTTCTAAGCATGCAACATAAAGTATCTTAAGCATACCCTTCACATATAATCAATGTTTTTCAAAACAATTCCATAAAGGTATTACTTAAAAATACATCCATATCATATAGGGCCCAGTTGTGTACCACATAATGCGCGTTCCCTAATGGATTGGGGTAGCGAGCCACCAACCAATTAGAGCAGGACCCTTACGTCCTACCGGAGCCATGACCTTACGTTAACATGCACCCCGGATTTGTTTAACGACCCCCTTACGAGTCGGGTACACAACTTCCAAAGTAAAATACTTATCATGTCTTTACATATATGCTAAGGAGTACTCCAAATTCACTTCTCAAGGGACACACCACTCTTCAAGGGTGTTTCTGATCCCATAGGGACACACCACACAACATAAGGGTGTTCTTGATCCCATACTTAGTGGAGTATCCTTTCAAGCATTTTAACATATACATCACATGCAATCTCATAAGGGTGCCCCATGGGCTATAAGACATGCTCATATATACATCATAATTCAACCACTTAAACATACTTATATATATGACAAGATTGGTCACATAGATCATACTCATATCATAGGAAGTGGTAGCATGCTAAAAGTTAAAGTTTTCCAATCAAACATTCCATTTAAACATCACATGCATATACATATCATCATCCCCAACATAAGCATATTCCATAGGGTAGTTTGACCTTCACAAACCCTAATCTTAGGGTGTTGGCCGAAAGTCATAGGGTAGGGGAAATTAGGGTTTTTGCAATAAAACATTCACACAGGCATTTATACAAACACCTTGTATACACTATCTTACAATACACTAAGCATGGATATATATTATAGGATAATTCAACCCTCACAAACCCTAGTTCCCATGCCTTGGCCGAAACCCATCCAACCCTAAACCCTAGTTTTTGTCATCACAAAATGAAGGGACACAACATATATGTATACTCTAAGTTCCAAGGGGTCTTCTCATGCATCAAGGAGTAACCAAGGTCTCCCCCTTGGGGTGGCCGAAACCTATACAAGGGTAAAACCCTAGGTTTTGTTCACAACATTTTGAAGGAAACAACATATACATATACCCTAAGTTCCAAGGTGTCTTCTCATGTATTAAGGAGTAACCAAGGCCTTCCCCTAAGGGGTGGCCGAAACTCATCAAGGGGAAAATCCCCATTTTCGAAACAATCAAGGAGAAGAAGAAAAAAAAAGAACAAACATACAATGACCATTACACTGCAGGCGAGGGGATACTTACATCCTTTCGCTTGAATTTCTCCTTCTCTTACTCCTTAGGGTACCCTTGGTTGAAGGAGAAATGAGAATTTCCCTTGTTAGACTTCTCTAGCACTCTTGGCCCTAGTAGAGGGCAAGATCCTTGAATGGTTCCTCTTCCTTCCAATTCCCTAGGGTTAGAACCCTAGGGTGCACTTTTCGAAATTGGAAAGGGAGAAGAAGGGCTCTAGGTTTTCGAAAATTGAAGTGGGGAAGAAGAAGAAGAAATGTAACTTCTTTCTCCCTCTCTTATTTATACTCTTCTCATGAAGGGACATGTCTCTTCACTTCCCTAGCTTTAGCAAGCATGTTTCTTATTCTCTCAACATGAAACATGGCTTGGTGCAATGGTTAAGACATTGTTAGTGTAACTAGGAGGTTCAAGGTTCAATCCCTGCTTCCTCCTTTCTACATCTTCTTTTTATTACATTTTTGCACTAACCCACATCCAAGCCCATTAAGCCATGCCCATCATAAAATTTCATAATAATTATGTTTCATGAATTCATAATATTTCATATGGGAAATTTTGGGGTGTTACAATCCTCCATACCTTATAAAAAGTTCGTCCCGAACTTTAAAATAATTCCGGATACTTTAATCGTATTGTCTCCTCTCGTTCCCATGTGGCTTCTTCGAATTGTTCGTTCCGCCACAGAACCTTTACTAAGGGTACTTCCTTATTCCTTAGCTTTTTGACTTCCCGATCTAGGATCTGAATAGGTCGGCGTTCGGAACTTAGGTTCTCCTGTACTGGTTGGGGCTCTATCATTTGATTCACATCAGAGGTACATTTCCTGG
>JAGFNQ010002120.1:75125-113310 GCA_024364735.1 Boesenbergia rotunda
GTAGGTCATCCTGATAGCCAGAAAATGGGCAGACTTGGTGAGTCTGTCCACAATAACCCATATACCATCATATCCATTCGTCGTTCTAGGCAGCCAGAGATGAAATCCATGGAGATGTCTTCCCATTTCCACTCGGGAATCGGAGAGGTTGCAGAACTCCTCCAGGCCTCTGGTGTTCTGCTTTGACCCTCTGGCAGGTCAAACACATACTGATATAGTGGGCTACATCTCGCTTCATACCGGACCACCAAAACTTGCTCTTCAGATCTTGATACATCTTGGTAGACCCAGGATGCATCGCATAAGGTGTTCCGTGAGCTTCCTCGAGGATTCTTGTCCGTAAGTCGGAGTCGTCGGGAACACATAATCGATCCCGAAGATATAAGACTCCGCTGTCCGAAATCTGGAATCCATCGTCCTTGCCTTCGAGAACCTCTTGCTTGATTCTATGAAGACTCGGATCTTGATTCTGCTTTTCCAGAATATCACCGAACAATGTCGGCGCAATCATCAGGGTGGACAACTGTCTTGATATGATTTCAATCCCGTAATTCATAATTTCTTCCCCTAAGGGTTGTGACAGAGTTGCTAAAGACATCAAAGTAGCACATGATTTTCTACTGAGGGCATGGGCTACCTTGTTGGCTTTTCCTGGATGGTACAGGATCTCACAGTCATAATCCTTGACCAATTCAAGCCATCTGCGCTGTCTCATATTCAGATCTTTCTGAGTGAAGAAATACCGCAGACTCTGGTGATCGGTGTAAACTTTACACTGAGTTCCGTATAGGTAGTGCCTCCATATTCTCAGTGCAAAGACCACCGCTGCTAACTCTAAGTCATGGGTAGGGTAGTTTCTTTCATGTTCCTTCAGTTGCCTAGAGGCATAGGCAATTACCTTCCCATTTTGCATAAGCACAGCTCCGAGTCCAAGTTTGGATGCGTCGCTGTACATATTGAAACCCATATCGCTCTCTGGAAGAGTCAATATTGGAGCGCTAGTCAGCCTCCTTTTTAATTCAGTAAAGCTCTTCTCACATTCCTCGATCCATACATATTTCTTCTCTTCTTTATAAGAGTTGTCATAGGGGCTGCAATCCGAGAGAAGTTCTCTACGAATTTTCTGTAACAGCCTGCTAGCCCAGGAAACTTCTGATTTCACTGGCATTCTTGGGTCTGGTCCAGTTACTCACAGCTTCAATTTTAATTGGGTCCACCATTACTCCTTCCTTGGAGATAACATGTCCCAAAAATGATACTTGATCGAGCCAGAACTCGCATTTGGAAAATTTAGCATACAGTTGTTCCTTCCGAAGAACCTGTAGTACTATACTTAGGTGCTCAGCATGTTCTTGGGAGTTCTCGAATATATAAGGATATCGTCGATAAAGACAATCACAAATCTGTCGAGGAATGCCGAGAATACCCGGTTCATTAAGTCCATAAACATAGTTGGCGCATTGGTAACTCCAAATGGCATAACTACGAACTCATAATGTCCGTATCTGGTTCAGAAAGCCGTCTTCGGTATATCCTCCTTTTTCACCCTGACTTGGTGATAACCAGATCTCAGGTCAATCTTAGAGAAAACCGTGGCTCCCTTCAGTTGATCGAACAGTCATTTATCCTGGGTAGAGGGTACCTGTTCTTGATAGTCACGTTGTTCAGCGCCCGATAGTCGATACACATTCGCATCGACCCATCCTTCTTTTTCACGAACAGTACGGGAGCTCCCCAGGGGAAATGACTAGGGCGGATGAGTCCCTTGTCAAGAAGCTCTTGTAACTGTCCTTGTAATTCCTTTAATTCCGTCGGCGCCATACGGTACGGTGCCTTAGAAATGGGTTAGTACCAGGAACCAACTCAATTGCAAATTCTATATCTCTTTCAGGTGCTAACCCTGGTATGTCATCGAGAAATACCTCTGGGTAATTGCATACGACTTTGACGTCTTCTAGCTTCGGGCCCTCTGTAGGACTGGTATCAACCACATGAGCTAGAAATCCAGAGTACCCCTTTTCTAACATCTTCCTTGCTTTCAGAGCCGACAAGAATTTGCTTGTCCTCTTCTTCGGCTCTCCGATAAATTCGAATAGAATTTCCGCCTCAGGTCGGAAGATAACCCTTCGTTTACGGCACTCAATAGAGGCGCCATATTTGTTCAAGAAATCCATGCCCAATATCACATCATAATCTGACATATCAAGCACTATCAGATCGCAGTAGAGTTCCCTATCTACGATTCTGATTGGTACGGCACGTAGCATTTGGGTAGAGGACATCACCTCACCCGAGGGCAGTGTTGTCAGAAATTTGCAGTCTAAATCTTGCAGTGACATTTCCTTTCTTTTGGCATATTGCATAGAGATAAACGAATGTGTTGCCCTAGTGTCAAATAAGGCAGTAGCATACTGACTGTAAATAAATATCTGACCTGTGACAACGGTAGAGGCAGTCGCCACGTCTTCTTTCGTAAGAGAGAAAACCCTGGCGTTCGTCATGGCAGGCGGGGCCTCTAATCTCCCCTGGTATATAGGAGTACCATCAATAGCTGCCTGCATCTGGTGTAACTGGGGATGAGCACCTTTGTATTGGGCATGCTGCGGCTGAGGTGCTTTGGCTGCAGTAGGACACTCTCTGGCCATGTGTCCTTCCTTCCCGCAGGTGTAGCATCTCCTGGCGCCTAAGAGGCATGTCCCGAGGTGCCTCTTCCCACAAGTGGCACATGTGGGATATGTAGGCTTCTTGCCTCCTGTACCACTGGCAGATTTATCCCATGGCTTCCTCTTTCCGTTATAGTTTTTTTTCCAGTGGGGGTTCCTATTCTGAGGTTTCTGACCTCCCGACTGACTCTGACTCTTGCTGGCGGTCAGTGGTTGGCTCTGCTGGTTAATATTCTTTAGATAATGCTCGGTAATAAGGGCGCTGCTAAACAACTCTTCTGCAGTCTGGGGCCTATTAACGCCACCGGCTACATTCAGAGCTATCTCGGGCCTGAGCATCTTGAGCATCAATCTGACCCTTTCTTTCTCTGTACTGACCAGCTCCGGACATAATCGTGCCAGTCGGTTGAATTGCTTAACGACATCATTGACTGAGAGATTTCCCTGCCGGAATTCAGTGAACTCATCAAAGTGCCTATTTGTGACTCGCATATTAAAGAATTCCTCCAGAAATTCGGACTCGAAGTCCTTCCACTTCATCTGGTCCACTGACCTTCTAGCCTTTACCCGTTCCCACCACTTCCTGGCGTCGCCAGTGAGGCAGAACGAGACACATTTAATTTTCTCATGCTCGGGCCAGTCTAATAATTCCACTATGCTCTCAACTGTCTTGAGCCAGGCCTGGGCGTCCCAGGGCTCGCAGGTGCCAGAGAACTTTTCCGGCTTCAGTCTCTGCCACTGAATCAGATAGGCCTCCTGTCGGACTCCTCGGACCGGAGTGTCCGGGGGTTCCTGTGCAGTTGGAGGCTCAGTAGGTATTGCATTCTGACTTCCCTGCGGGGTTGCAGTGTTCCCCTGCTGGGTCATCAGAGTGTTTATTATCTGCTGTTGTTCAGTGACCTGACGCTGCAGGTCCATGATCACTTGCATCATATTAGGTGGGGGTGCTGTCTCATTACCCCGATTGCTACGTCCTCTAGCCATATCTATCATACAGGTGATAAATGAATACATAAGAATTAATATTACTTTCACTTGTTATGCAAGTGTTAATCATCTCCATATAATCATTACTGTACATGAAATAAAGTAAAGCGAGGTTAGGATCTCTTACTTGGAAGCGGCAGGATGAAGCTTGATGTGTTTGTGGTGGAGGGGAAACCTGCTCTGATACCAACCTGTAACGCCCGCCCTTATATCTACTCTCGGGGCGGGGTTACGTATCAACCAATCATATAATTATTTTCTTTTCTTCTAGCATAAAATTAAAACAACCAATGCAAGGGTGCGAGGACTAAGTGCTGAGCATGCTTATCTAACTATCAGGTGATATTTACAAGTGTTAAGCATACTAGTCGATACAGCCAATCTAATATCATGCTTGAATCATTGGAACATGGTAAGTGCATAGTAAGTTTAGTAATACGTGAGTCATGATAGTAAGGTTCACAAGTAGTTCAACTCACAACATAATCAAACCTAATCAATTATAAGGGTAATTACTAACATTCCTTATCAAGGAGTCACTAACAAAAGCATAATAAAGTAGATATATAGAAATCTTTCTTTCCCGAGCCACCACCCCACACATCTTCAGCCCTCCTGCCTCTTCCTTTAGTTCAAGTGTTCCTTACCTTTATCTGCAGCATAAGACAACACTTAACTAGTAAGCACAAAAGCTTAGTAAGGATCCTGTCCTACTCGCAAAATCCATACGAAAGCAGATAACATGTACACATAATAAATCATAAACATGAGTTCATCATAGCATACTAAATATCAAAGTTTCTAAGCATGCAGCATAAAGTATCTTAAGCATACCCTTCACATATAATCAATGTTTTTCAAAACAATTCCATAATGGTATTACTTAAAAATACATCCATATCATATAGGGCCCAGTTGTGTACCACATAATGCGCGTTCCCTAATGGATTGGGGTAGCGAGCCACCAACCAATTAGAGCAGGACCCTTACGTCCTACCGGAGCCATGACCTTACGTTAACATGCACCCCGGATTTGTTTAATGACCCCCTTACGAGTCGGGTACACAACTTCCAAAGTAAAATACTTATCATGTCTTTACATATATGCTAAGGAGTACTCCAAATTCACTTCTCAAGGGACACACCACTCTTCAAGGGTGTTTCTGATCCCATAGGGAAACACCACACAACATAAGGGTGTTCTTGATCCCATACTTAGTGGAGTATCCTTTCAAGCATTTTAACATACACATCACATGCAATCTCATAAGGGTGCCCCATGGGCTATAAGACATGCTCATATATACATCATAATTCAACCACTTAAACATACTTATATATATGACAAGATTGGTCACATAGATCATACTCATATCATAGGAAGTGGTAGCATGCTAAAAGTTAATGTTTTCCAATCAAACATTCCATTTAAACATCACATGCATATACATATCATCATCCCCAACATAAGCATATTCCATAGGGTAGTTTGACCTTCACAAACCCTAATCTTAGGGTGTTGGCCGAAAGTCATAGGGTAGGGGAAATTAGGGTTTTTGCAATAAAACATTCACACAGGCATTTATACAAACACCTTGTATACACTATCTTACAATACACTAAGCATGGATATATATTATAGGATAATTCAACCCTCACAAATCCTAGTTCCCATGCCTTGGCCGAAACCCATCCAACCCTAAACCCTAGTTTTTGTCATCACAAAATGAAGGGACACAACATATATGTATACTCTAAGTTCCAAGGGGTCTTCTCATGCATCAAGGAGTAACCAAGGTCTCCCCCTTGGGGTGGCCGAAACCTATACAAGGGTAAAACCCTAGGTTTTGTTCACAACATTTTGAAGGAAACAATATATACATATACCCTAAGTTCCAAGGGGTCTTCTCATGTATTAAGGAGTAACCAAGGCCTTCCCCTAAGGGGTAGCCGAAACTCATCAAGGGGAAAATCCCCATTTTCGAAACAATCAAGGAGAAGAAGAAAGAAAGAACAAACATACAATAACCATTACACTGCAGGCGAGGGGATACTTACATCCTTTCGCTTGAATTTCTCCTTCTCTTACTCCTTAGGGTACCCTTGGTTGAATGAGAAATGAGAATTTCCCTTGTTAGACTTCTGTAGCACTCTTGGCCCTAGTAGAGGGCAAGATCCTTGAATGGTTCCTCTTCCTTCCAATTCCCTAGGGTTAGAACCCTAGGGTGCACTTTTCGAAATTGGAAAGGGAGAAGAAGGGCTCTAGGTTTTCGAAAATTGAAGTGGGGAAGAAGAAGAAGAAATGTAACTTCTTTCTCCCTCTCTTATTTATACTCTTCTGATGAAGGGACATGTCTCTTCACTTCCCTAGCTTTAACAAGCATGTTTCTTATTCTTTAAACATGAAACATGGCTTGGTGCAATGGTTAAGATATTGTTAGTGCAACTAGGAGGTTCAAGGTTCAATTCCTGCATCCTCCTTCCTACATCTTTTTTTATTACATTTTGCACTAACCCACATCCAAGCCCATTAAGCCAAGCCCATCATAAAATTTCATAATAATTATGTTTCATGAATTCATAATATTTCATATGGGAAATTTTGGGGTGTTACAGTAGTAACCGGCTATACCCTGAAAACTTCTGATCTCACTTGCATTCTTTGGTCTAACCCAGTTACTTACTGCTTCTATTTTGCTGGGCTCTACCATCACACCATCCTTGGAGATGATGTGACCCAGAAAAGACATCTGATCGAGCCAAAACTTACACTTGGAGAATTTCGCATAGAGTTGGCTCCGCTGAAGAATTCCTAATATTGTTTTCAAGTGTTCTACGTGTTCCTTCTGAGTCCTGAATTATATCAGAATGTCATCGATGAAGACGATAACAAACTTATCTAAATATTCTCGGAACACTCTATTCATGAGGTCCATAAAAGTCGCTGGAGCGTTCGTTACGCCAAAAGGCATAACTACAAACTCATAGTGTCCGTATCTTGTTCTGAAAGCTGTCTTGGGGATGTCACCTTCTTTAACTTTCACCTAGTGATAACCGGATCTCAAGTCTATTTTTGAGAACACTGCTGATCCCTTTAGCTGATTGAACAAGTCGTCAATTCTTGGCAAGGGATACTTGTTCTTGATGGTGACTTGATTCAAGTCCCGGTAATCTATACACAAGTGCATGGACCCGTCTTTTTTCTTCACGAACAATATGGGAGCTCCCCAAGGTGAATGACTAGGGCGTATGAAGGCCTTGTCGTGCAGCTCCTATAGTTGCTCCTGAAGTTCTCTTAATTCTGCTAGAGTCATACGGTATGGTACTTTTGAAATGGGATTGGTACCTGGAATGAGATCTATCTCAAACTCTATCTCCCTGTCTGGCGCTAAGCCTGGTAACTCGTCAGGGAAGACTGCTGGGTAGTCACATACCACTGGGACCTCTTCTAGCTTTTGGTCCTTCTCTTGTTCGGTATTGACTACATGTGCTAGAAATCCGGTACATCCTAAATCCAGCAGTTTCTGTGCTTTTAGAGTGAGAGAAATTTCTTGGCCTTTCTCTTGGGTTCTCCGATGTATTCAAACAGCACTCCTTCTTCAGGTTGGAATATGACTTTCCTTTTATGGCATTCTATGGAGGCACCGTACTTGATTAGGAAGTCCATTCCAAAAATGACATCATAATCAGTCATATCCAGCACTATCAGATCACCATAAAGCTCTCTACCTGCTATACTAATTAGCACTGCACGGAGCCAGTGTGTGGACGCCATAATCTCTCTTGAAGGTAGGGTGGTTAAGAACTGGCCACTGAGTACATCTGGAGGTATAACTAACTTCTCTGTGAACGCCCTGGATATGAAAGAATGGGTTGCCCCAGTATCGAATAAGACAGTTGCATTTTTGTTGTAAAATACATATCTGACCTGTCACAACTATCGAGGCATTCGCTACATCCTCTCTAGTCAGTGAGAAGATCCGTGCATTGGTAGTGGCTGATGGAGCTTCTAATCTGCCCTGACTGATATGGGGGTCATCCAGTGGTGCCTGCATCTGATGTAGCTGTGCAGGTTTGCCTCCATACTGAGTAGGCTGTGGAGTAGGCAGACTGTTCTTGGTGGGGCACTGCTTGGCCATGTGACCCTCTTGACCACAATTATAACACCCACGGGTGCCCTTGTGGCAGACCCCTAAGTGTTGTTTCCCACATGTGGGACAAGTGGGATACTTGGCTTGCTTGTTGACTGGTTCCCCTTTCGGATTGTTCCACTGCTTTCTCTTGCCCTGATTCTTCCCTTTCCAGCTAGAGTTGTGGCCCTGGGGTTTCTGAGTTCCTGAACTGCCTTGGCCTTTACTTTCTATCATGACTGACTTCTGTTGTTGCATGCTGTTCAGGTAGTGCTCGATGATCAGAGCACTGCTAACTAGTTCTTCTGAGGTTTGCGACCTATGAACACCGCTGGCCACCTTGAATGCTATTTCTGGCCTTAGCATCTTGAGCATTAGCCTGACTCGCTCTCGTTCAGTGCTGACCAGTTCAGGGCACAGGCGAGCCAGTCTGATGAATCCCTTCACGGCTTCCTCTACTGATAGGTTACCTTGACGAAATTCAGTGAATTCATCATAATGCCGATTAGCAACCCGCATATGAAAGAATTCTTCGAAGAACTCTGCTTCGAAGTTCGCCCACGTCATCTGATTTATGTCTCGCTTGGCCTTCACCCTTTCCCACCATATTCTAGCATCTCCTGCTAGGCAGAAGGAGGCGTACTTTACTTTCTCATGTTCTTGCCAGTCCAGAAGCTCCATGGTACTCTCCAGGGTTTTGAACCAGGCTTTTGCATCCAACGGTTCACTAGTGCCTGAAAAGGTTTCTGGTTTGAGCTTCTGCCACTGAACCAGATATGCTTCTCTTCTAGCCCCTACTGCTGGGGCTGCTGGTGCTATTGGTGGGATTGGTGCTCTAGGTGAAACCTCTGTCACTATTGGGGTTTCCACATCTGGCCCTGGCGTACCAGTAGGTGTGGCCTGCTGATTAGCCTTTAAAGTGGCTATCTCCTGCTGCTGCTCAGCTATCTGTCTCTGGAGTTGAGCCATTATCTCCTCGAGATTAGGTGGAGTCATTGTGTCAGTTGCCTTCTGTTGAGGCTTAGTAGCTGGTGCCCTTCTAGTTGGGCATCCTCTAACCATTATTTACATAACAGAGGACATACATATTTACTATAACTATATTAAAGTGCCATGAGTTATAAACATGCTTCAGTTAAGTAGGGAATGAAAAAGCAAGAAAACATAAGTAATGTGAGAGGTACTCTTACTTGGAAACTGCAGGTACGATGCTGGATATGTGTGTGAGGGAAAGATGGAACTTGCTCTGATACCACTCTGTAACGCCCCGCCTTCTGGTACTATGGCTTTAAGGCGGATCACTACTACTAACTGGCTGACTAACTGATTTATGATCCTTGTTTTCATTTAAGCTAAACCAACTGGGAGAATTTAAAAAAAATATATTTCGCTATTTACTGAACTAACAATTCATAATCATGTTGAAAGTATTAACCAGCCAAAATAAAACAAAAACTTTAATTATAATAGCATGACAGGATTTGATCCCCCAACCTCAGCTTTGCATGACTAAAGCACTAACCAGCAGCTCTACATCAAATTATGTTGTAAACTGGCACCAGTCGACTGGTATTCTATCGACTGACTACCCGAGGCGACGAAGCCTTCTGTACGATTTTGTTACTGGTCCCAGTCGACTGCCCAGTTTACCAGTCGACTGGTATCTGTCGCAGTCGACTGGTAGTTCTGAAATCTGAAAATTCAGATTCCAGAAACATGCCAAAGTCAACCCACTTCGTGCCAAAAACCCCCCACAAACTCATATTTAAGCTTACTAACAGGTATACAATGATTCTAGGCCATATTCTACATATTTCCATGACATTAAAGCATACTTTAACCATTTCTAAGCATGAAATTAGAAACATAAACTTTGTATCAACTTGCTACTAAAACTAGGCATTGTTTCGGTCTAGATGCATCAATAGTAGCACTATGATATCAGAAATGGTTGCATGGCCTTAAATCATTCATTTTACTACTAATTAACATGCACTTGGAATGTATCATCCAATATATCACATGTAAAGCTAGCAACATGTCAAAGTATAACTAGAGACATGCACTTGAATGTATTACTCAACATATCACATGTAGAAGCTAACAACATGTTAAAGTATAACTAGAAACATGCACTTGAATGTAATACTCAACATGACAAAGGTACTTAAGATGCGGAAAATAGTAAACATGACAACGAACTAATTCATTTAACATTCTTAATAACATGTCCTCTTAATGCAAGTTCCCAAAGTTCTTTCATTCCAAGTTTCCACCACCACACACCCCACCATCATCCCTGTCGCTTCCGCTACTCTATTTTTCCTTTTCCTTTATCTGCAGTATAAGGTGTTGGTGCAGGAAGCACCATATTGAATCTTGTTTTGATATTGGCAAAGGATTCAAAGTTAAGTACTATTTGTGATCTAACGAGTTTACTCAAGTGTGCAGAAAGAAGTCCTAGCGAAGGGCTGCTAGGCACCTGGCGAAGCACTACCAGGAAACAAAGTCCTAGCGAAGGGCTGCTAGGCACCTGGTGAAGGATTGCCAGGAAACAAAGTCCTAGCGAAGGGCTGCTAGGCACCTGGTGAAGGACTGCCAGGAAATGAAGTCCTAGCGAAGGACTGCTAGGCACCTAGCGAAGGACTGCTAGGCATCGGAACCCTAAGACCCAGCGAAGGGCTGCTGGGCACCTAGCGAAGGGCTGCTAGGAGTCGAAGACCTAGCGAAGGACTGCTAGGCACCAGGCGAAGGGCTACCTGGAACCGAAGACCCAGCAAAGGGCTGCTGGGCACCTAGCGAAGGGCTGCTAGGAGTCGAAGACCTATCAAAGGACTGCTAGGCACCAGGCGAAGGACTGCTTGGTACTGATGACCTAGCGAAGGACAGCTAGGCACCTGGCGAAGGACTGTTGGGCAAAAGTCCAACCGTAGGAGCCGATTAGCATCAGGTAAATTCTCCTGAGAGGAGTAGGTGAGGACACATTCCCCGTCGAGGGAACAGTAGGCGTCGATTCGACCTAAAGCTCCATTTTGGAGACCCAAAGTCGGAACCAAGACAGCTACGACTGTAAGAATCACTAACAACTTTGCTTTATCTTGTTTGGTACTAACCCTGGATGCAGGAACGAAGGAACGAGTGTCTGCAGCTCAGAAAGCCTCAAAGGAGTGAGGCAGCAGCTGGGTTGGGCGCCCGGAAGGACCCGGGCGCCCTAAGTACAAGCCAAACATGAGTTCATCAAAAGTACGCTTCGGAAGCATACTGGGTGGGGCGCCCCCATGCTCCCAGGCACCCCTGGCTTAAGCCAACGAAGCTGATAAAGATCATCCAGCCAAGAAGCCCACTGAAAGAGTCAACCAGGGCGCCCCCTGCGTCCCGGCCGCCCCCACAGTCAACTCTCAGCCCTATTCGAGTGGGATAAGGACTGACCGAGAGTTGCTCGGATCGGCTGACACGTGGGGGGGGGGGGGGTGCGCCCCCAACGTTCAGGGCGCCCTAAGAGGTTATAAATAGCCCTTTGACCCCAAGGCTTCGAACATCATTGCTTCCAATGCCAATACGCTCTTCTACTCAAGCGCTTTACTTCGGAAAACTCCCAACTCGAGATACAAGCGCCGACGACGTCCCTCTGCTCCGAGATACATTCCACACCGGACGTCGGTAACGAAGAGCTGTCCTTTTATGTTTACTGTACTGCAATTGTAACATCTGTTTGTAAACCTTTTTGCGCACATATAGAATTGCCCACAGTAAACGGTCAATGACCGTGGGCCTTAGAGTAGGTGCCGACTGCAACTCCGAACCAAGTAAATCGTGGTGTTTGCGTTTTGGTTTTCGTGTTAATTTTCCTCTGTGCATACTCTCTCTAAATCCGAAACGGTTTACGATATTCACCCCCGCGCCTCTATCGTATTCTCTCGATCCAACATAAGGAAAAAATGAAACTATAAGTATAAAGCTTAGTAAGCACCATCCTACTCACAAAACAATACATATCTCGAAACTCATGCTTTTGAAAACACATGTAGGAAAAACATATCATGCTTGTCATTTATTCTTGCTGGAACATATAATCTAAACAAATATCATGGCATACTCATCATACTAAGCACATGAACTAAATCATATTCTTATAACTAAATTCACATGACATTCATAGAATTTACTGAACTAAATATTATCTTAAAACTGGTTTCACTTAAAGCTATTACTGAACTTTTGAAACTTATATATATAATAAGTGAAAATAATAATCATGCTGCTATGGGCCCGGCAATGTGCTGCTAATGCGTGCATCCCTAAATAGATCCGAGGTAGCTAATCCCGAACCCATTAGGGTACTACTACTAGGCAAACTAGGAGCCTAGGGGCAACTAGGAGCCCACCCATGGACGAACTAGAGTCCAAGCACATGCCATAAAAAGTAAAATACTTTCATAAATATTCTTTTCTTTAACCTTGCATCTACTAGGCAATCTAGAGCCTAGGGGCGATCTAGGAGCCCACCCAATGGATGAACTAGGGTCCATAAACATAAAGCAAGGGTAGCTAACTTCATAACATGCTAAAATCATATTAGAGCTTCTTAACATTTTCTCGAGCACCTTGCATGCCTAAAACTCCCCTCTTCCTTTAAGGACACTTCCTAGGCACTCAACGGTGCGTCTAAATCCCAAACTAAAGAGGGAAGCACGTCCAACCCATCTAGTGGTGCCCTTAAAGTCGGTAGAGAGAGTAGATCTGCACATAGGAACATAAACTTGCAATTAGATAAAACTAAGGCGTTTAGGCATACGAATGAAGCTACTTATACTACAGGTGAGGGATACATACATCCTGCGCTTGTTCTTACAACTCTAGGCGTAGGGTTTAGGGAGAGGAAAGGTCGTTGGAGTCTCGGAGAGGTTCTAACGACGAACTACTCCTTGAGACGATCCCCTAGCGCGTCCTCCTTCTTGAATCCGCCCAACACAAGACCTTAGACCTCCTCCTTGTTTTACCGTGAGTGAGGGAGAGAAAGACTCGAGAGAGAGGGAGAGGAAAATCGCACAGAGAGAGAGAGAGTCGGCGGTGAGAAGATGAGGGAAAGAATAAATCTAAAAACCCTTAAGTTTCCCTTTTATACTTATGGAAAAATTTAACTAAAATCACCTTATTTATCCTGTCCTCTATTCTGTTTCAATGAAAACATATCATCCCACTTTGTAAGCTTATTCTTCTCTCATGCTACAGGTCTAAGGGTCAAATCTCACTAAAGTCTTTTTACTGCGTATTCTATTTTTATTCATTTTTGCCTTATTTATCCATGGAAAAATTATATAAAAATATCCATAAATTTAGAATAAATTCTAGGATATTTCTAAAATTAGTTTTGAGAATTTTTGGGCGTTACATGAACTCTTTAATCTCATCAAAGTATTCAGACTTGCAGTACATCAAGTAAATGTACCTCTACCTTGAATAATTGTCCATAAAATGGATGAAATATTTCAAGGCTACCTCTATCCTGGATAGACTAAGGACCTACACAAATCAGAATGAACCATCTCTTAACACATCTTTGGCTCTAAACCCCAGAGCCTTGAAAAGCCTCTTAGTCATCTTACCCTCCAAGCAAGATTCAAAGGTTTAGGAAGTCTTCCACTACCAATGAACTGAAGGACCCATTGGCTATCAACCTTTTGAATCATTCTGAGGTTAATAAGACCAAGCCATATATGCCAAAGATATGTTTGATTCTTCTAGGAAGGAACCATTCTCTTATTTTGGTTAGATGATGAGATATTAACATCTAATTACATCATGGGAGTTTTTGATTTTAAAAGGACCAATTGCCTATCAATGTACCTTAATAGATAATCTTTCTATTCCACATTTATAATAAAAGCAATAGAATATCTTATTCCAGAAACTGAACAAAAGTTCTTTCCAAAAATTTAGGTACATAAAAGCAATCTCAGTAAAACCAAAACTTTATTATCCTATCTAATAAATAAATTACTCCCACTGCAATAGTCATCTCCGTAACCTATCCCATGTAGATGGCAATCTCCTCCTCAGCTAGTCATCAGGTTTCCTGGAACCCCTGCAAAGAAATGTAGACATGATTAGTGACATCCGTATCTACACACCAGGTACTGGTAGATATCACCGCTAAACATGTTACAACGACAAAAGAAAAAGATATACCTTAATTATTACTCTGATGGCATGGATAGCCCGCCTTCCAATGTCCAGACTGTTTACACACGAAGTACTTGCCTTTCGGCTTCTTCATGCGACTCTGAGGTCCCTGTAATCCTGCTACTTTCTTTGCCCCAGCTTATTTCTTCTTCTTCTTACCTTTCGATTTAGAAGAAAAAACCCCTTGAGCAATGAAAGTTTGGGAACTCTGAAGAGAAACTCCTCTACCGCCTGGAATTCGGTCAAAAGTTTCGCCCATGAATATGTACATTTGTTCTTATTATAGCTTAGGCGAAACTTCTCAAAACTCTTTGGTAGAGATTGGAGGATGAGATTAGCCTGGGTTTTCCCATCGATTTCTGCTCCAAGGATTTCCATCTCTTTCAGCCAAGCCATCATTTTGAAAACATGTTCCCTTATGGGCATACCCTCAATCATGGTGGTTGTTGGCAAGTTCTTCATGACCTCTTGCCTAGCGGCCCGATTATAGTGTCCGAAGAGTTCATCGAGCTTCGATGTTTTTTCACTGGTAATGGAAGAACCCTGATGTTGATGACTCTGAGTCATCTCGTCTGCTTCTAGCCACTGCCTAAAATATTCCATCTCCTCTTCACCATTAATCTCGCTAGGTTTTTCAGCACAGAACTCGACAAGATCACATTTGGATTCCTCGACAGTTGTGACAAAGTCCAGGTTTAATTCCTAATCTTTATTATTAGGGGCATTAAGTTTGTTTTCTCTTAGAATTAAATTAAGTGGGTCTAGATCCATTTTGAAAACACCTAAGAATCACAACAATCACACACTTTAGATTTTGAAAATAAATTAATTCCTCAAAACAATAATTTTGAAATCACCCAACACCTCAAAACACCATGAATTTCGTATGCCACGTTAGTGTGGACGTATACAAATTCTACATTTGTAAGAGGAGGTTTTACTCATTAATTATATTATCTTGTCAACCTAACTTTTTGACAAATAAAATAAATAGTTGGCCCTCTTCGGCCCTACAAATAATAGCAGTGACTCCGTTGGGAGGATACTATCATTTGCATCTAAGTATTTACCATTACATGATACTAAGAAAATTACCTTGGATTATGTGTCTTCCGTTGGAGAAAATCACATGCTCCTAAATAATCTCCTATAATCGTGTCTGACCCAGTGATCCTCAGAACAAGTCCATCCGTTGTGCAGGAAGGCACTCAGAGCCAACGCGCAGACTTGTTCGGATCACTTGTCAAATTAGTAATGGAGGTCGCGGGACCCTTAGGGTCCCTCTTTACTTAGTTATTTAATTTGAGGAATTTTCATGTACACACACAACAAGCACATAACCAAACAAACAAATAAGAAAAATCCTAGATTTTTTCAACTATAATGGCCTTGGTCTCTAATGCGCCTCTAGTCGTGTCGCCACCTCGTCCACTCCTCCCTTGATGGAACCGACTCGGCGGGTTTCCTAAGCAACCACGGGGTCGATCATGAGAGACCTCTCTATGTCTACGGATTAAAAATTTAATCTGAATAGAGACCCATCTCCCAAACAACCATCTCGTCGTCGTATCAATTGATTCAAGTCGTAACTTATCCAAAACCAAAGGTAAGGCCTTATAACATTCCAAATCAATCGATCGTGGATCGTCGATTATTGTGTTTATTATCGGGGTCCATGATGTAATTAATTATAAATATTAATTAACAAATAATTAAACTATGATAATTAATAAAAACACATGCGATGATAAGAATAAACAAAGAAAATAATAGAAACGAACAAGGAACTAAAGAGAGGTATACCTCATCTTTTACCTCGCAGTCTTCTACCGTAAGACCCTCCCCTCTTGGACGTTGTGTGGGAGACGAGCTACCAAGACGCGGAGTCACCAAATCTTTCCAGTTAATCCTCCAATCTTCTTCCTTACTTTGCGCCAAACTAAAACCCTAGGTTAGGGTTTTTGCCATCGGTGACCCTTCAAGGCAGAAGGAGAAGAAGTTGAGGAAGAAGAGCTCCTCTCCTTCACCTCCGCCCAAGCCAACCTTCTCTTCCTCTTCCTATCTCACGACCGCATGCTCACATGGAGAAGAGCCTCTACAACCTCTCCTTTTTCTGGCGACAAACACCAATAGGAGAGCTCCACCCGTCGGCCGACCACCTCCCTTCTACCTTCTCATTCGCGCGCCACAAGGGAGGAAGACCTTCCTCCTTGCTCAGAGAACCCAGCAGCAAAAGAAGAGGACTAGATGAAGAAAGTCGAGTGTTAAATACTGAATTTTTAGGGATTAAAAGGTAAGTTTTCGAAAATAGGGACCTAGTTGTGAATAGCATAAATAGTAGGGCTTATTTGCAAAAGGCCAAAAACAGTTATAAAACCCCTAAATTCCTCAGTCGTGCCCTAAACTCACACGATTCCCCTTCTCCCGATTCCCCTTCCCTGCCTCGACGTCGTAGCCCTAGTCGAACGTCGCCGATCCCTAGTGACGCCACTCGTCGTTCGAGACTGACACCACTGCACACACACGGGTCAACTTCCCTCTTCTCCGGTCGTGAGACAGAGTCAGCGGCACCATCCCTTCTCTTCCTGTGCCGATCAGCGACGCTGACCGCCACCCCTACTGCTGAGACCTCTTGTCTCCCTCTCGTTCTTCTTCTTCACCTTCCTACTCGTCCACGCCAAGCAAGTCGACAAGATTCCTCTTTGCTGCGAGCGATCCCTCTGTTGCCGCAAACCCTAGTCGCGCAAGGTAAGAATTGGTTGCTTTGGATTGATTTAGTATATGTGGTGTAAGATCATGTTTCAGGGATGCTATTGTTTTGTTTCTGTTCAAGCTGGATAATTTTGATACCTGTTGTGGATGGGTTACGAATTGGAGGTTATGTGCAGATTATTTTTCCCCATGGCTCATGGGTAAAGCTGTGGGGATTTTGTTGTAGTGTGAGGGAGTTTTTGATTAGTGGTTTTAATCTGTATTTAGTCTGTGATTTGGTACTTCTTGGCTGTGAACATCAAGCTTGGGGAATTCTTTTGTCGAGTTCATCTTGCCCGTTTTATACTATGGGATTCTTGTATGGGAATTGGAAAGTAATTGGTGTTTTCAATTCCTTGTAGCAAATCTATTTTGAAACAAGTGATATTAGAATTTGTAGGGTATTCTGTGATATTTCCCTATTATTAATGGTTGGGTTGTTATAGTTGCTCTTGGGAGCAGTCATAGTATTTGGCCCTAATCATAATGATGCGAATTAATTAGGAGTTAAATCATTTATTTGATATTAAATGATAAAGGTAATTATTAGGATTAGTTGGATTTATAATTAATTAATGCGTTGATTAATTAATTAATTATATATGTTATAGTTGGGATTTGATCTAATCATGGTGAGTATCTTGTTTAGCTAATTTAGTCATTTTTATAAATAGCTAAACTATATCATTGATACAGGACCTTGAGTTGGACTCGTTCGGTTGATCGTGGAAGGTTTTCGTTTACGGACTTCTAAACTTAAGGCGGGTACTTCTCCTTTGTACTCAAGTAGTTTCTTTTACCTTAAAGCATGGTTGTTTTATATCTAATAGGTTGCTTGACCTTATTCCGTGTTTGTTATTTTAACATCACCGTTGATACTTATTCTTCGTTGATCTTCGAGTATTCAAAATTTGTATCCGTACAGTCCTCTATTGGTTTTCTATTCTGTAAAGTGTCGTTTGTACACGAGCACATAGAAGTCCATTAAACAAAATTAGGTTTATTTGGCATTAGAAATACCCTACCTAGTAGTGTAGGTGCATAATCATTGGTTTTCAATTTCTGGTTTGATGTATTGATGCATCGTTTACTTGTTGGATTTTGGTTGCATCGTTGTTTCTCCGGTTGTTCGTGCATCTCGTAGCATGCACCATATCTGCACGTTACATACTAACGACTGTTGGGCTTTCATATGGTTAAGCCATCGTTAGACATTTAGTTGCTCAGTTCACTCAACCACTTGTTGTCATGGTAGTTGCTAGAGTGCGAGCATCTGTCCTGTTATGTGACGGGCCCAAATATACTAACTAATTTGTCACGAAGGTATGGGTCTATCAAATTTAAATGTAAATGAATAACTGGAAACCCTTTTACAAGCAAAATGTGTAAGAATGTAGCAAAGGGGCCACAGGTCGTATTTTTCTCGGGGATAGTTGTCTAGTTTGATTCAAACTTGTGATTATGTGTCGTTTTTGGGGTTTCAAATAAGTAATGAAGTTTTGATTTTTAATTGAAAATGAAAATTGAAATGAAATGAAAGAAAGTGACTTAACTAATACTAAACAAGAAGTTGACACTTAAGGAAAACTCAACTAGTAGTAAACCAAATAAAACAAGATGCTTGACCGAATTGGAAGGCAAATCAAAAGTCAATTGCAAAGAAACACTAAACTGAGATTTAGAGGTAGTGATGGCAAGTTTCGGAAATGAACAAGCTAAGACAAATTAAAGCAAAAGAAATTCGAAATTGTTCACAAGCAACAATTATCTATTAAGCATGCAATATTTTTGGAAGCCAATCACTGCCCAGATTTTTCAGCATTAGATGGATTCAAACTTATTGATTCGAACGCAGTCACATGCCACAAAACAAGCTAACTATGAATGCAAACGAATTCAAGGAAGTTGGCACGCTAGGGAAAGCTTTTGTGCCAAAACTAGCTCCAAATGAAAATTAATTTAGCTTCCAACTCCACTCTTTAAAACTGATGGGTTTGATTGGGGAACAATAGTATTAAGAAAGAACAACGCAAGATTCGGTAAAGGAGTGCAAACTAATACCAGAACTTGAAAAGCTAGAAATCGGGAACTAAATTGCAGAAATTCAGATTCAAGTGCAGAAATTCAGCACTAGCTGAACTAAAAACCTATAATGAAGTGCAAGAATTTGGAACTAAGCTCTACATTAACTAAGGAAACCTATACTTAAATCGAATGCGAGAATTAACAACTAAGAAACAAGAATTCTGAGACAATTACAGAAACTGAATGAAAAATTCAGAAATTAAATGGCACACAAACTGTATGGTTGGCACGCAAGAAGTTTAGCTGAAGCACACTGAAATCTGACTTAATCTATCATCAAACACGTTCCTAGTTAACTTATCTTGAAGATCAAAATCCTAATTAAGCTAAACAATTCAAAAATTGCAACTACGATAACTGAAAACTGTAAATCGCAGAAAACAGGACAGAATTCAGAAGAAGTTAAACTACAGCAAAATCAATGAAAATTAATGGTCTAAACTACTCCTCAACTCCTTCCTCAGCTCGAGAAACTCTTGGTTGTCAGTCAAGAGCCGGCTTCGAACCCCTAGGCTCGGCAAATCAATGGAAATCCATTTCTGAAGTTGATTCTGCCGAAAATCTGCACTTGCTGAAACTTTCCATCCGATTTCTTCGTTCTCAATTGGTGGAGCTGCGAGGACGATTTGGGAAACTTCTGAGATCACTTGAGAACCCCTACAAGTGATTTGGAAGCTTGGAAATGGACTGTGGTTGAGAAGGAAGTGATCGGACTGAGGATTCCCGAGACCCTCAAGAAATCCCCTGTTCGGCGCAATTTGAGCAGAATTCTTCAAAACTTGATCACCAAAGACTCGATTCTCGATCTGGATTGGAAGATGAGGTGGTCACGCCTTCATGGAAACAAGAATTTTCGAAATTGATGAAGAACTGATGAAGAAACGCGAAGAACAGTGGAGGCGGGCTGAAGACGCGACAAGGGTAAGCTCTGTGGAAAATTTCCTTAAGTATTAATCAATGGACGGCTGTGATTGATTTGCTTCAATCCAACGGCTGATCTTAGTCCGATTTGAGCCAAACTTTAATGATGAAGATCTGGGGTCAGGATCTGCCTCGTGGTAGCTCGGATCCTCCAGATTCGCAACGGATGGTCCAGATCTAGCTAATCTTTGAATGGATGATCTAGAGCCCTCCAAGCTTGATCCAACGGTTGATCTTGCTCTGATTGGGATGAAATCTTCAGATCTTGATCAGGGTGCTTGATCAACCCTAGCTTTAGCTTGGATCGCTTCAGATCATCCCGGATGGCTCCGATCTAGCCGCTTTCGAATCGAACGGCCCAGATTTAATCGTAATCTTGGTAATCTGATCTGGGTCGTTTCCGACTCGAGTTTGACCCAATATGCCCTAGATCCTTGAACTTTGATGCCTACAAAAATAGATCAAGAATTTAGTGGCCAAATTAATCCAAAAATTTGCATATTTGCAATTAAGTCCAAAATAAAGGTAAGTTCTGAAACCTAGGGCAATTTCACAATTTTGACAAGAAAAACATAGATCAAACAGGGATTTAAGCAACTCAAATGATCAATGAAATGGAATCTATCAACTCCCCCACACTTAGCCTTGAGCGTCTCGCGAAACAACTAAATAAGTATCCCCTAGATTTACTTAAGCATAATTAGAAGCAATTGAAAAGAAATTACCTAAGGTTGCCAATTCTCATAAATCTAAGCTCTATGGATTACTATCTTGTCCTTAAATCAACAACTTGGCCTTTTCATCTATCATGAGTCATTGAGATGAATTTAAATCTCTAGCCTTTCCAGGAAAATAGTGGTGGCTCTCTCCTTAAATTCTAAGTTGCTAATGGAAGTGGAGCTCACTCAAACACACATGCTTCTTGCACTACCATAGGCTTGCTTATTATCTACTCTCTACCATTTATCATGACTGGGATCAACATATACAAAAGCAAGTGAAAAGCAAGTAAATGGTAAGATGTGAAATATAGGACAAGGGAAAGGAAAAGTTGATAAAGTGGAAGACTTGGTTGCTTGGGGATATTTTTGATGCTCTTTGCTCTCCATGCAATCCCCTAATGATCTCCATTAGTGTTGTGAAGTAAACTCTTGCCTTGCACTTTCAAAATTCAACAAAAATCCCTCACTAGTCCCTTTGTGCCAATTGTCTACCTTGCGTGCCAAATTCCTTTCTTCATTCTCTTTTCTGATTTTTCTCTTCTTCTTTTATCTTCTAGCAAGGTCAGAAAAGAACTGAAAATAAGCGTGGACTTAGATGAGAAAATTTTCACTTGATTTCATGGTGCCAAAGTTCACTTGTTGTGCCACTTTGTTTCTCCTTTGTTCTTTTCTTTTTCTTTTTCAAACTGTTTTGACCAGCAGTAATTGCTCTCAATACCTTGTGACACATTTGTGTGCTTCATTTTTTTAATTCATAGCCCTTGAAAAACTGAAATCAGCCAACAGTTTACACAATTTCTGCACAACTTGGCACAAACTGCCTCACTAGCACTCCTTCATGTTTATGTTCTGATTTCATCCAATTTCTTCCATTTGAAAACATGCTCCCCTCGAGGTTGAGTTCAGTCAAAAACCTCTCTGCCAGTTGTGTCTAATTGCAGCCAGGCATTGCTGATTTGATGGAAACACAATTCACCTCAATTCTGCACTGCAAAGATTTTGTTTAGCTTCAAGTTTTCCAGCTGTTTCAACTTCTGCTCAGCTTCAATTAGATTGTCTTCAGCTGGAATTTAAATTGTTGTCAGTTACAATTCAGATTCTAGCAAAACTTTACTGATCTTCCTAGCAAAGTTCCAGCTCACTGCAAAACAATTAAGATTCTGCACTGCAAAATTCCAGCTCACTGCAAAAATTTCAGCTTTAGATTCAGCAGCTACCCGGCTCAATTTCAGACTCTAGCATAGTTAGCTTCTTCATCCTTGCATCCTCTACTTCCTTCGCATCAGTTAGCATCATATATATGCTAACCTGCACGAAAATTTTACTTTTGGCACAAAAATTTTGCATTGAATCTGATTTGTTCACAGCTTCAACTCTTCAACTTTTCAGCCTTCAATTCTTTTGTTTCCCTTATCTTCTTCACATTCAATACTTTGCAGGAGACCTTCTGCCAAGAATCAGCAATTACAAACCTTGTGAATTCAGAAATGCTTCAATTCAGAATTATTTTTCTGAGAATGCAGAAATGCTTGCATCTCATCTCTTCTTTTGATCTCAAATCAAGTGCAGCTGCCATTTCATTTTAAAACCTTGGCACAGCTTTCCTCACCATTGCAAATTCTGATCTGAAATCTCTTGGCAGTGGATAACCTTGCAATAGATTTTTTTTTTTTTTTTTTTCAGCCTTGGAAAATCCGAATCCATTTCAAGTTGGTACAAAAGTTGCTTGGCAAAGATTTCTGTTTTTTTTCTTTGGCACTGATTTCTACATAAGTTTCAGATTTTTCCTGCTTGGCTTCAACTTCAATTCCGCTTGTCTTCAGCTGGTCTTCAGATTCCAGTACAAATTTTATTTGTATCATTCATCAGCTCCAAGATTCAGCACTCGGCAGCTTTCTTCTTTTCTCTTTTGCAGCTACAACAATGTGCTCACTGGAAATTCTGTTTTGTTCTTCTTCACATTCAAATCTGCTTCCTCCAAATCAGCTTCACAAACGTTCCTTCAATAAATTCAGAACTCGTAGCCTACTCATCTCAGCAGTTATCCTTGATATTCAGCTCAAAATGTTAAGTTTTCAGCTTCAAACGCAGCTCAACATTCAGCTCTATTTTTGTTCAGCCTTTGTTCCTTTTTGACTTAATACAGCTGTAATTTTTTTCTAGCAAATTGTGCTCTGATTCCTACAGCAAAGGACAGCTGCAATCATCTTCTAATAGGGTGGCCGAACAGCTCTATCAGCTGTAAATTCAGCAGCCTTGCAAGTGGATCAGCTCAGAGTTTTTGCTTACTTCACTGCATTTCGAAAATTCCTTCACTGCATTTCGAAAATTCCTTCACTGCATTTTCCGTTTTGCTTCTTTTCTGCTGTAAACATGGATCATTTCTGCTGTAATTCATTTCCATTCCATTCCAGATCAGTAAATTGGATTTCAGCCCATCAATGCACAGATTTCTGCAATAGCACAGATTTCTGTTACCATGTTTCTGCAATAGCACAGATTTCTGTTTCTGATACAAAGTTTACTGATTTCCAATGCTAAATACAGCTGCAATTGAATTGTACATCCTCTTCCATTCTTTCTCAGCTCCCCAATTCTTGATCCAATCCATCTCTGGACCCAAGATAACTTCATTTTGGCACAAACTTTTGCTTCCTTTTTGCTTTTGCGTGCCTTTGTTTCTTCTTGCAGAAAAATTTTCATTGTCACACCATGCCATTTGGATCTTCAAAATATGATAAGTAAACAAGATCTCCAATTGCTTCCATCTCATCTTGCAAATTCTTGGCATTCCAACTCACTCAAAATGTGATTGTTTCCATCCTTCCATTGCAATTCTCTTTTTTTTTTTTTCGAAATGAAATTGCTTCCAAATCACTAATCACTCCCCCACACTTAAAACTTTGTCCGTCTCGGGCAAAATAGCATCATGAAAACATCCCAAGCAAACAAATCCATAGAAAAATTATTGGGGTTAGAATTAGGAATAAGGAGAGACAATTCAAGAAGAGTATGTATCAAACATGATCATGGAAAAATGGAAACAATAGGATTAGTCTTCATAAATGTGATCCAATCAACGAAATATGGTTTTAAAAGAACCTAAGCAAGTTCTAGAGTTCAATAACATGTGTGTCACAAATAAGGCTAATCTCACTAGGTAAAAACCATTCATCTCAAATTCTCAATTAAGAATCCAAAGCAAAATCGTACTCAAGCATCCAAGATTTCATCCATCAACTTAAATCCTAAGTTTTGACAACCAAATTTGATTTATTTTCCAAAAGGCTCTAAAATGCTATGGAGAAAACCTAAGGGATACATTTATTCCTAATCAAGCAATAAAACGTGCTAAAATGAAATACATGGTAATTACAATGATTTTATTCATGTAATGTATCTTAAGCATTTATTGTTAACTACCTACTTCAAAAAGAGAAAGAATTTATTTCTAGAACCATGAAAATGCGCTAAGAGAAAAGATATGGAATTTGCAATGAAGACTTTTATTCACACTTTAAAGTCCCTACTTGAGAAAATCAATTGCGCATGCAAATTTGAAATTATTCTTGCAAAAAGTAAGGAAATGGTATATACAAAGAAAAATGAGTGTAAAGTTTAGCGAACTCCCCTTTTAAGTTGGGTATATGGCATCAATATAGTCCACTCCATCCACCTCTATCTCCTTGACCTCTTCATGGAATTTCTTGAGCCGGTGGCCATTTACTTTGTACACTTGACTCGTGGCCTCCTCTTGAATCTCTACCACTCCATAAGGAAAGACATTAGTCACAAAAAATGGACCCTCCCATCTTGACCTCAACTTACCTTTGATCAATTTGAGTCTTGACTTGTATAATAGCACTTTGTCACCAATTTGAAATTCTTTGCTCACAATGTGCTTGTCATGAAATTTCTTAGTCTTCTCCTTGTAAATCCTTGAATTCTCAAATGCTTCCAACCGGATTTCTTCTAGTTCTTGAAGATGCAACTTCCTTTCTTCTCCCACCTTAGTAGCATCAAAGTTGCAAACTTTAACTGCCCAGTACGCCTTATGCTCAATCTCTACAGGTAAGTGGCATGATTTCCCATACACAAGTCTATAAGGTGACATTCCAATGGGTGTCTTGTAAGCGGTGCGATATGCCCATAGTGCCTCTTCAAGCCTTTTGCTCCAATCCTTCCTATTAGGTCCCACGGTCTTTTCCAAAATTGATTTGACTTCTCTATTTGACACCTCGGCTTGTCCATTTGTTTGGGGGTGATAAGTAGTAGAAACCTTATGTACAACCCCGTACTTATTAAGAAGAGCCTTCATGTGCTTATTGCAAAAATGGGATCCTTGGTCACTTATGATTGCTCTTGGTATTCCAAACCTGCAAAAAATGTGTGACCTGACAAAACTCACAACAACAGATGAATCATCAGTCCTGGTGGGAATGGCCTCCACCCATTTTGAAACATAATCCACAGCTAAAAGAATATACAAGAATCCAAAAGAAGCAGGAAATGGTCCCATAAAATCTATACCCCACACATCAAATATCTCACAATATAAAATAGTTTGTTGAGGCATTTCATTTCTAGCATTTATGTTTCCTGTTCTTTGACATCTATCACAACATTTACAAAACCTATATGAATCTCTAAACAGAGTGGGCCAGTACAATCCACATTCTAAAATTTTCCTAGCAGTCCTTTGTGGTCCAAAATGCCCACCACATGCTGAAGAATGGCAAAAAGTGAGTACAGAATGAAACTCATGATTTGGTACACATCTCCTAATGATTTGATCACTACAAAATTTCCACAAGTAAGGATCATCCCACACATAATATTTTGCATCACTTTTAAATTTATCCTTTTGAGCTTTCGAAAAGTGTGTGGGAAAAACATGAGCTACAAGAAAGTTCACTAAGTCTGCATACCATGGTGACTCACCATGCATCTGTAAAAGCTGCTCATCTCTGAAATCATCATCTATGGCCGTGGGATCTCCATCTCCCTCTAATCTGCTCAAATGGTCCGCTACTAAATTTTCCTTGCCACTCCTGTCTCGTATCTCCAAGTCAAACTCCTGTAGTAGTAGCATCCATCTAATAAGCCTTGGCTTCGCATCTGGTTTCTTCAGGAGGTACTTCAATGCTGCATGATCAGAAAACACAACAACATGAGAACACAATAAATATGATCTGAATTTATCTAAAGCAAAAACAATGGAAAGAAGCTCCTTTTCTGTGGTGGTGTAATTTGCTTGGGCTGAATCCAAGGTCTTTGAGGCATAAGAAATAACATATGGTGCTCCATCTACTCTCTGTGCAAGTGCTGCTCCTACTGCATGGTTCGAGGCATCACACATCAACTCAAAAGGTAGGCTCCAGTCTGGTGATCTGATGATAGGTGCAGTGATAAGAGCCTCCTTCAACCTCTGAAAAGCCTCCTTGCATTTTGCATCAAAATGGAAATCCACATCCTTCTGCAATAATCGAGACAATGGGAGAGCAACTCTACTGAAATCTCTAATAAATCTCCTATAGAAACCTGCATGTCCAAGAAAAGATCGAACATCCCGTACGCATACGGGGTAAGATAAAGAAGATATAGCACTTGTCTTTGCAGGATCTACCTCTATACCTCTCCTAGAGACTATGTGACCTAAAACAATGCCATGCTCAACCATAAAATGACATTTCTCAAAATTAAGAACCAGATCAGTCTCGATGCATCTATGCAAAACCCTAGATAAATTATCTAAGCATGAATCAAAGGATGTACCAAAAACAGAGAAATCATCCATGAATACTTCCATGCAGTGTTCTAATAGCTCACCAAAAATACTCACCATACACCGCTGGAAGGTCCCTGGAGCGTTGCAAAGTCCGAATGGCATCCGTCTGTAGGCAAATGTGCCGAAAGGGCAAGTGAAGGTGGTCTTCTCTTGATCTTCCGGATCTATGCAAATCTGAAAATACCCTGTGTATCCATCCAAAAAGCAATAGTGTGACTTCCCCGCCAGTCTCTCCAACATCTGATCAATAAAGGGCAAGGGAAAATGATCCTTCCTCGTAGCTTGGTTCAGCTTCCGATAATCCACACAAACTCTCCATGCATTCTTCACTCTTGTGGGCACCAACTCGTTGTCTTCATTTGCCACCACTGTAACTCCTGATTTCTTGGGAACCACATGAATAGGACTCACCCATCTGCTATCAGAAATAGGGTAAATGATGCCTGCCTGTAAAAGTCTAGTCACCTCTTTCTTTACTACATCAAGAATCAAAGGGTTGAGTCTTCTCTGTGGTTGTCTCACGGGCTTCACATTTTCTTCTAAGTGTATCCGATGCATGCAGATAGCAGGACTGATCCCAGAAATATCAGCAAGTGTCCACCCTATAGCTTTTCTGTGCTGCCTCAGAACTTCTAATAATTTTACCTCTTGCGCTGGCTCTAAATTCTGGGCAATGATGACAGGTAGCTGCTGATCTTCTCCCAAATAAGCATACTTCAAGTGTTCTGGCAAAGGCTTCAACTCAGGCTCTGACTGCTCAGTAGATATGGGTGATCCCTGGGGCTCAGTGCAATCCCCTACACTCACATACCTACTCTCTGACTCTCCTGACAAATCAACCATCAAAAGTGATCCCTGGGGCTCAGTGCAATCCCCTACACTCATGAAATCACCATCCACTGTAAGAGATCCAGAAATGGATCCAAACTCAGCTCCTCCTGCAGAAACAACATCTCCTGCATCTATAGAGCTCAGGTCACACTCATGAATATCAGAAAAAATCTTATCAGCAAGGGCATCTACACCAACTATCTCCTCAGCAACATCAATACACAAAACAGAGTGATCCTCCCTCGGGTGCTTCATAGCATCAGGAAGACTGAACTGGACTAGTGTATCTCCTATCTCCATGGAAAGTGTCCCTGCATGTACATCAATCTTCGTTCTGGCGGTCTTCAAAAATGGTCTCCCAAGGATTAGTGGAGATCTGTGTGCAAGGAAATCTCCCTCCATGTCCAATATGTAAAAATCAGCTGGGAAGATCAACTCTTTCACCTTAACAAGCACGTCCTCAATCATTCCGGCTGGGTGAGTCTGGCGTCTGTCAGCCAACTGAATCACTACTCCTGTAGGCTGTAAAGGGCCTATGCCCAACATCTGAAAAACTGACCTAGGCATAACATTGATGGAAGCACCCAAATCTAACATAGCATCCTGAAATAAACTGCTTCCAATCTCACAAGGCACAGTAAAAACTCCTGGGTCTTCGCATTTCTGGGGAATTTGCTGAAACAATGCTGAAACATTCTTGCCCATGTTAACTAACTCATTCCCCTTCAACCTCTTCTTGTGAATGCACAAATCTTTGAGAAACTTAGCGTATTTAGGAATTTGCTTGATCATGGTAAGCAATGGCACATTCACCTGGACTTTACTAAAAAGACTCTCAAGTTCTTGAAATTCTTTGGCCTTCTCTTCTTCCACTTGCTTTTTGGCATGTGTCCTCTGCTGTGGAAAAGGTAAAGGAACCCTAAAGTCATCAACTTTGGCCGGATGTAAGGAGGTAGATGCTGAATTCTGCCCTGCTGTCCCCTGCGTAGCAGCTGCTGTCCCATGCGTCTCGGCATCGATTTCTTCTCCGTTTGCCACCAAATTTGGAGGGTTGCTTGAGGATTTAGTTGGGAACGTGCTAGGGGTGGTATCAGCCAAATTTGAACTCATATCATAGCTGTTTTGGGCCGGAATTTGAGCTGCTGTCCGGCTGCCTGAAAATTCTGCTCTTGGACTCTTCGGTGATGTTGTAACCTTCCCACTTCTCAAAGTTATAGCACTCACATTCCCTTTGGGATTAGGAACGGTTTGGGAAGGGAGTTGACCGGATCCTTGAGCTTGATTTTGGTTAATCCCACTCGCCAATTGCCCTATTTGTCTCTCAATGTTTTGTTGCCACCCTTGTTGTTGTTGTTGCCAAGCTTGTTGTTGTTGTTGTGTTTGTTGTTGCCAAGCTTGTTGTTGTTGCATTATTTGTTGAAACATATCCTCCACCTTGTGTTGTTGTTGCGAATTGGAACCGCTAGAACTTCCATAGCTTGCGTATGACTTTTGTGGGGCTGTAAAGGTGGATGAGGGCTGCTGAAAATTGTGAAATCCTTGCTGGAAATTCTGATTTTGTGCTGGAAATTGATGTGTAGGTTGCTGAAAATGTTGGAATTGCAGTGGAGGTTGATTTGGCGGCTGGTAATTGCTGAAAGGTTGCTGGAATTGTTGCACAGGTTGGTATTGTTGCTGGAATGTGTCCTGAAACTGCTGGGAAGGCTGAAATTGATGCTGTAATGGTTGAGGTGACTGCTGGAAACTCTGTATCGGTTGCTGTGGCTGCTGTGAACTCTGAAATGAGGGATGATTTTGCTGAATTTGATGATTGGAAGGCGGTTGTTGGTAAAAAGAGTTACCATACTTCAAATTTGGGTGGTCCCTCCAACCCGGATTGTAGGTAGATGAGTAGGGGTCATTTCTTCGTTGGAATGGAGCTCTAGCCAAGGCCGCAACCGATTCATCTTGTTGGAGATTTGTACAATGGTCTGAATAATGTTCTTGGCTTGAACAAATGCTACATACTCTTGTGGCTTGATTTGGAAATGAAGTTGTTGTTGAATTTGAGGTTTGGTTCACATTGTTCGCTGCCATTTGCGCTACTAAAGATGCCAACTCCGTCAATTTGTTCTCCAACGAAGAGCTTTTGCTTTCTTTTTGTTCACTAGGCGACACTTGAACTTCATGAACCCCTCTTGTAGTGAGTGCTCTACTCCCAAATTGTTGAGTATTCTCCGCCATGTTAGAAATGAGTACTCTAGCTTGCTCCGGAGTTTTATTTACCAAGGCTCCCCCTGCCGCCGCATCAATCATGCTCCTATCCATAGGTAATAAACCTTCATAAAAGTATTGCACAAGAAGTTGCTCACTAATTTGATGTTGAGGACAGCTAGAGCATAACTTCTTGAACCTCTCCCAGTAATCATAAAGGGACTCTCCAACCACTTGTTGAATGCCACAGATACTTTTCCTGATAATGGCGGTCCTTGATGCTGGAAAAAATTTCTCTAAAAATGCTCTCTTCATTTCAATCCAACTAGCAACATGTCCAGTGGGCAAATAATACAACCAATCCTTAGCAGCCCCAGTCAAAGTAAAAGGAAATGCTCTTAACTTAATGTCTTCTTCAGAAACGCCCTGAGGCTTCATAGTAGAGCACACCACATGGAACTCGTGCAAGTGTCTGTTTGGATCCTCCCCAGATAAACCCTGAAACTTTGGCAACAAATTGATGAGTCCAGATTTTAACTCAAAATTACCCCCTAGCTCTGGATATGCTATGCTGGAGTACTGAAATGCAGCGTCAGGTGCTGCGAGCTCCTTCATGGTTCTCTGGTGGTCTGCCATATCAATGCCTGAGTGAGTGCTGATAGTCTGAAGTGGAGGGATATCTGCAGTCTCAGAAAGAATAGCCTGGTTCCTCCTGACTCTGAAGGTCCTCTCAATCTCAGGATCGAAATCTTCCAATTCAGCACCTAGAGACCTGGTCATAAAAACAGAACAAATCACAGTAAAAGTGAATAAAAAGATAAAACAAATAAAATCAAATCAAAAGATATGACAATAAGCACAGAAACAAATCAAGAATGATATGAAATAAGTGCGCAAGCTAAAATCAAACAAGTCAACTAACAGTGTCCCCGGCAACGGCGCCAAAAATTTGACGGGCCCAAATATACTAACTAATTTGTCACGAAGGTATGGGTCTATCAAATTTAAATGTAAATGAATAACTGGAAACCCTTTTACAAGCAAAATGTGTAAGAATGTAGCAAAGGGGCCACAGGTCGTATTTTTCTCGGGGATAGTTGTCTAGTTTGATTCAAACTTGTGATTATGTGTCGTTTTTGGGGTTTCAAATAAGTAATGAAGTTTTGATTTTTAATTGAAAATGAAAATTGAAATGAAATGAAAGAAAGTGACTTAACTAATACTAAACAAGAAGTTGACACTTAAGGAAAACTCAACTAGTAGTAAACCAAATAAAACAAGATGCTTGACCGAATTGGAAGGCAAATCAAAAGTCAATTGCAAAGAAACACTAAACTGAGATTTAGAGGTAGTGATGGCAAGTTTCGGAAATGAACAAGCTAAGACAAATTAAAGCAAAAGAAATTCGAAATTGTTCACAAGCAACAATTATCTATTAAGCATGCAATATTTTTGGAAGCCAATCACTGCCCAGATTTTTCAGCATTAGATGGATTCAAACTTATTGATTCGAACGCAGTCACATGCCACAAAACAAGCTAACTATGAATGCAAACGAATTCAAGGAAGTTGGCACGCTAGGGAAAGCTTTTGTGCCAAAACTAGCTCCAAATGAAAATTAATTTAGCTTCCAACTCCACTCTTTAAAACTGATGGGTTTGATTGGGGAACAATAGTATTAAGAAAGAACAACGCAAGATTCGGTAAAGGAGTGCAAACTAATACCAGAACTTGAAAAGCTAGAAATCGGGAACTAAATTGCAGAAATTCAGATTCAAGTGCAGAAATTCAGCACTAGCTGAACTAAAAACCTATAATGAAGTGCAAGAATTTGGAACTAAGCTCTACATTAACTAAGGAAACCTATACTTAAATCGAATGCGAGAATTAACAACTAAGAAACAAGAATTCTGAGACAATTACAGAAACTGAATGAAAAATTCAGAAATTAAATGGCACACAAACTGTATGGTTGGCACGCAAGAAGTTTAGCTGAAGCACACTGAAATCTGACTTAATCTATCATCAAACACGTTCCTAGTTAACTTATCTTGAAGATCAAAATCCTAATTAAGCTAAACAATTCAAAAATTGCAACTACGATAACTGAAAACTGTAAATCGCAGAAAACAGGACAGAATTCAGAAGAAGTTAAACTACAGCAAAATCAATGAAAATTAATGGTCTAAACTACTCCTCAACTCCTTCCTCAGCTCGAGAAACTCTTGGTTGTCAGTCAAGAGCCGGCTTCGAACCCCTAGGCTCGGCAAATCAATGGAAATCCATTTCTGAAGTTGATTCTGCCGAAAATCTGCACTTGCTGAAACTTTCCATCCGATTTCTTCGTTCTCAATTGGTGGAGCTGCGAGGACGATTTGGGAAACTTCTGAGATCACTTGAGAACCCCTACAAGTGATTTGGAAGCTTGGAAATGGACTGTGGTTGAGAAGGAAGTGATCGGACTGAGGATTCCCGAGACCCTCAAGAAATCCCCTGTTCGGCGCAATTTGAGCAGAATTCTTCAAAACTTGATCACCAAAGACTCGATTCTCGATCTGGATTGGAAGATGAGGTGGTCACGCCTTCATGGAAACAAGAATTTTCGAAATTGATGAAGAACTGATGAAGAAACGCGAAGAACAGTGGAGGCGGGCTGAAGACGCGACAAGGGTAAGCTCTGTGGAAAATTTCCTTAAGTATTAATCAATGGACGGCTGTGATTGATTTGCTTCAATCCAACGGCTGATCTTAGTCCGATTTGAGCCAAACTTTAATGATGAAGATCTGGGGTCAGGATCTGCCTCGTGGTAGCTCGGATCCTCCAGATTCGCAACGGATGGTCCAGATCTAGCTAATCTTTGAATGGATGATCTAGAGCCCTCCAAGCTTGATCCAACGGTTGATCTTGCTCTGATTGGGATGAAATCTTCAGATCTTGATCAGGGTGCTTGATCAACCCTAGCTTTAGCTTGGATCGCTTCAGATCATCCCGGATGGCTCCGATCTAGCCGCTTTCGAATCGAACGGCCCAGATTTAATCGTAATCTTGGTAATCTGATCTGGGTCGTTTCCGACTCGAGTTTGACCCAATATGCCCTAGATCCTTGAACTTTGATGCCTACAAAAATAGATCAAGAATTTAGTGGCCAAATTAATCCAAAAATTTGCATATTTGCAATTAAGTCCAAAATAAAGGTAAGTTCTGAAACCTAGGGCAATTTCACAATTTTGACAAGAAAAACATAGATCAAACAGGGATTTAAGCAACTCAAATGATCAATGAAATGGAATCTATCAACAACGACAAGGTCTGAGGGAATTAATGGCTTTATAGTTTGAAACGAACGGCTGAGATCGTTTGACTTCATCCAACAGTCGGGTCTTCTCCGATCTAAACCAAACCTTCCAGATCTTGATCAATGGCTCTGATCTACTTCTCCTCAGCTCGGATCAATCAGATCAGCGATGGATGGCTCAGATCTTCCTTTCCTTTGAATGGATGGTTGAAACTCCTCCTAAGCTTGATCCGATGGTTAGATGGACTCTGATTTGGCTCCAAACTTCAGATCTTGATCCATGGACTTGATTAACTCTATCTTGATCTTGGATTGACCAGAAGTTGATGGATGGCTCAGATCTAGCCGTTCTCTTGAATGGACGACCCATATTAATTTGATGCTTGATCCCTTTGATCCGAATCCAATTCTGACTCAAGTTTGACCCAATCTAATCTAGGTCAATGATCATTTGAAACCTACAAAATGATATTCAAATTTAGTGCCCAAAATATCTCAAATATAGAAAGAATTGTATTAAAAACCAAAATAGAAAGAATTCATGAAACCTAATGTAAATACAATCTTAAGCATATAAAAGTGGATCAAAACATGAATTTGAGAGCCTAAATTTATCAACAAAATGGTAGTTATCAACTCCCCCACACTTACTCTTTGGCGTCTCGCACAAGCCAACTAGTAACTAAGGATGTATCCCCCTAGATTGTTCTCAATCCTAGTTAGAAGCAATTGAAAGAAAATTACCTAGGGTTGTCAATTCTCAAAAATCTAAACTCAATGGACTAGTATCTTGTCCTTAAATCAACAACTTAGCATAATTTATCCATCATGACTCATTGAGATGAATTAAACTCAAAAAAAAACTTGCAAGGGAAGTTTCAAAGTGGCTCTCCTCCTAAGTTCTACATTTTTGATGAAAATGGAGCTCACTCAAACACAACATGGTTCTTGAACTACCATAAGCTTGCTTATTATCTACTCTCAACCATTATTCTTGATTTGGATCCACATCTACAAAAGCTTATTCAAACAAGTTTAGAAGATATATGAAATGATAGAAATGAGATAGAAGTTTAATGAACTTTGATGCTAAAGAATTATAATAAAGGAAGTAAAGAAATGTGATATAAAAAAGAAACATAGAAAAGAAATATAGCATGATAAGAAGATATGAAAAAAGTAGAGAAAGTAGAAGACTTGGGCACCCAAAAATGTTTCTAATGCACTTTGCCCTCTTCTGGTGTCCTCTAATGAATTCTGAGCTAAGGAGAGTAAGGGGATCAACTAATCCGGGTGAGAATCCTCAAGAAACAGTGCTGAACTCTGTGCCAATTCTACTGATCGGTCACTGGTCTGATCAGACATTGCCTGATCGGACTGGATAGCTCCTGATTGGTCTGGAGACCGATTAGGCCTTCAACAGAAGCTGGTTTGCAGAATTTTGAAGCTGACTTCTGCTGAAACTTCTCTTCTTTTCAATCAGTACCCCATCTCAGATTCCTCTAACTCCTTGTTCTCATCTTTCAACTCAGAAATCTACCTCATCTCCTGCCACTTCATATTTTTTTTCCTTTTTCTTTTCTTTTCTTTTCTTTCTTCTATTTTTTTCCAGCTGCTCTATTTTTGCAGCTATGTTTTTTTTTCTTTTCTTCAATGTCTTTCAATGGCTAGCTCCAACTTGTGCAATCTGAAATGTGTAGCCTTTCAAAACTTTTCAACTTGATAATATGGAATGAAATCATCCTTTTGTTCCTACTTGATACTTGGTCCAATGAAGCTTGTTTCTTATCCATAATTTAAACTTAAAGATATGTCTTTGCTTTCTAACTTTTTTTCCTTTTGCTTCACTTTTCAGATCACACAAAATTTACTTTTTCTTGCAACTGAGCTGATGGGTATGCTTGCTACTCATTCTTGATACAAAACTTCTTCAAATTGGCACATCTTTGCATGTTGGTTGCCAATTGCTTCAATTGTCCACATTCCATTTTTTTTTCTCTGTCAACTTACAACTTTCATTTCAGTTTTTTTCCTTCCTACATAACATAGAATTGGAGAACTCAAAGCTTCATTTGGAATTAGACTTGACATAATTTACTTGTATGTTGGCAAACTCTTCACATTGACCTCACTACAAGATAGAATACTTGCATCCTCCCCTACACTTAAACTTTTGTCCGTCTCGGGCAAAGTAACATCAAGAAACATTAAGGTACCCAAGTCCATAGAAATATTATCATGAATATGAAGATTAATGGAATACAAAGTAGATCAACAACAATATTGCAAAAATGATATGAGATAGAAAACAAAGTTATTCACCTCTATAAATATGGTCCAATCATAGAATTATAGCTTTGAAAGAACCTAAGCAAGTTCTATAGTATAATCTGTTGGTGAGAGCCCTAGAGCCGATCATGTAATGATTGTATGGACTAATTTGTATCATATTCCTATGTATAAATAAAGGCATGTTTTATGGTTATTATACTTACGTGTATTTGTGCCAATTAGCTAAGTATAATAATGTCCTTGAGTAGAAGTTCTTATCTATATCAATCGATTGGTTGAATCGATAGTGAGATGATATGGAGAACACTACTCTAAATTATTCCTAGTCGAGTATTAACATTCAGGGACAATGTTAATACGTAGAGACTAGCATGTAGGTCAACATGATGACTTGATCTCATAAGTCATGGATATAGAGATATCAAGTTGACACATGGGTATGCATTAGAGAATGTATATTGAATGACCCGCCATGAGAAAGTATCATGGATCGTTATATGAGTGTCATATACTTTCTCATGTGGCTATTAGTATGACTATTAGTCCTTGGACCTGAAGTCACCATGGATTCCTACATAAGGAGTTACGTACTTTGGCTTCGTCAAACGTCACTCGTAAATGGGTGGACTATAAAGGCGATTACTGGGTATGTAACAAATTATGGAGAGGGATGTGAGTGATGTAGATGGGATCTATCCCTCCTATATGACGGGAGCGATATCGTATTCTTGATAGAGTTAGACCACAAAGTGCATGGCCATGCCCAAGTGAGTCAATATGAGATATTGAACTCACTTGATTAGTGTGAGTCTACTTGGAGTTCAAGATATAGATTGACTCGAGGATGACACGGTCTATGCCTCAATTGAGTCAATCTAGATATCAAGGATAGAGGGACATTATCATATATTGTGAGAGTCACAATTATTAGTCACAAGGTGATGTTGGATCTCAACATTCTTGTAACTTGGGTAGCAATGATGTGTTGCTAGATACCGCTCATTGCTTATGTTTCTAAGAGGTTAGAAGCATTGCCAACGTTACAAGAACCTATAGGGTCACACGCAAAGGACAAATAGATGGAGAAAAATTGAAGTCAAGTATGACTTGACTAAATATGGAAAGTCCATAAAAGGCAAGTTTGACTTGACCTAAATCCAAATCAAGTTTGACTTGACTTGGTTCCACTTCAAGTTAGACTTGACATGGGAGAAGAAGTGAAGTCAAGTTTGACTTGACTAAATATGGAAAGTCCATAAAAGGCAAGTTTGACTTGACCTAAATCCAAATCAAGTTTGACTTGACTTGGTTCCACTTCAAGTTAGACTTGACATGGGAGAAGAAATGGAGTCAAGTTTGACTTGACTATTTATGGAAAGTCCATAAAAGGCAAGTTTGACTTGACCAAAACCCACCTCACCTTTGTTTGACCAAGTGATGACTTGGTTTTCCCCCCATTTGAATTTCGAATTCAAATTGAAAGGGGATATGGAAGGCCACCTAATGGCACTTAATAGCCATTATGGCCGGCCACCTAATGGCCATTAATGGCCATTAAGTGGCCGGCCACCATGTGGGAACAAAACCTATGTTTTGTTTCATTTTTGGTGTGTGAGGCTTTTCTTCTTCTCTCTTGATTTTTGGTGGGAGTGCTTCTTCGACCTCTCCTCTTGGCCGAAAGCTATAGGGTGCTAGCACACCTAAGCTTTTGATCCGTCTTCATTTGTTCGCGTGGATACGTATAGAGGAGTGTCTGCTTTGATACTCTAAGAGATCCGGCGGCCTTTTGGACAAGCAGAAAAGCGAAGGGCTACGCGTCAAGGGTAATGATTCTTATCATGTAGATCTAATGTAGATTAAACTCGTACTCGTAATTTATTTTTATGTTCGCACGGATCCGTGGCCGAACTTCTGGGGTTTCCGCAACGCAAAAAGCGGTTTTTACGGCCTAGAATTTCCAACAGTGGTATCAGAGCCACGTGCGAACCTTGTACGAGTTTAAATTTGTTTTTTTTTGTATTAGATACAAAATTTACAGACAAATAATATTCTGTGATTTTTCGAAATTTATAGTATTTATGGGTATTTTTCTCATAAAGTCGAAGCAACAAGTGTTCGGACACTTGTAGGCTTCACCGATCGAGAAAAACTTTCCGAAACGGAAAGATCTCGCTATAATTTTTCGGGACAGCGGCTTAAGTTGCTGTAAGGTGGTTTTGGGACACTCGCGAAATTCATTTCGCGAGTAGGGGCGCTGCCCCTAACCCCGCGAGGGGCATTGTCCCGCAATCGTGCCCGAAAATCGCGTAGCGGGACCGTTACGGAAGGGTAACTCATAATATTGGAAAATTGTCGAAAAATTATAGAAATTTATTTAAAATACATAATTTGGAATTATGTATGGATTTGTGATGATCATGGCCCAATAAAAACCCAATATGATTGGAATGTGTTGTAATTCATATTACGGTCTGCGTACCGTTTTTGTGGTTGTGCGTGTTGTATAGTGTATGCGACCTGCGAGTCGGCTTCTTTTATTTTATTTCTGTATTTTCTTATTTTGTAATGTCTAAAATGAAGACGATGGATGGTCCATCAGAAGACGGAGTTATGGAGGGAGCCGACGACACGTGGCGGTCAAAGGAGAAGCTTGGAGAAGCGAAACCCTAGGTTGACCGTCTGATCTTCTCATTGGCTTGAGAAGATCGTAGTAGGGCCATGATCCAATCACAAATTAAATTATTTTATTATTTGCTTGTATGTGATGCATGCTAGAGTAAAATAATTAGAGCCTTGTGTATATGATACACCCTCTCTCTTGCGATTAGATTCGATCTAATTCAAATCAACTCCGACTCGTAAATGCCTACCAAGTTTTGATACCTATCACTACCTCGATCATTTGTTGTTGTTGAATCTGCCAAAGCAGAGCAACACATTTAATCTTGGTAGGGTACGGAGGGACAATCTTGGTCCCGCCTATCACGGCTTGGGTGAGAACAAACTCAATCAGATTGAGTGAAACTAGTTAACTCGGTCGGATCGAGTCTAACTATAGGCATATTCCAATCGTTGGAAAGGTAGGATAAAAATCGCATTTATATTAAAACTTGGGCGATTTAGCCAAAGCTAACTCAAGTTTTTATGTAAATGTAAATTTTAATCCTATAAACAAGAGTTGCATAGAGATGTAATCGGTAAATTGTTACCTACCGATCGTACTAAGTCTTGGGCGATTTAGCCAAAGCTAACTCAAGGCTTAGTATGATGTGGATCTTGTCCCACTATATTATAGTTAAATTAGATAGAATCTTGTAGCGTGGTTTGACCACATCTATGACTT
>JAGFNQ010002120.1:116502-221368 GCA_024364735.1 Boesenbergia rotunda
TTGCGTGCCAAATTCCTTTCTTCATTCTCTTTTCTGATTTTTCTCTTCTTCTTTTATCTTCTAGCAAGGTCAGAAAAGAACTGAAAATAAGCGTGGACTTAGATGAGAAAATTTTCACTTGATTTCATGGTGCCAAAGTTCACTTGTTGTGCCACTTTGTTTCTCCTTTGTTCTTTTTTTTTTTCTTTTTCAAACTGTTTTGACCAGCAGTAATTGCTCTCAATACCTTGTGACACATTTGTGTGCTTCATTTTTTTAATTCATAGCCCTTGAAAAACTGAAATCAGCCAACAGTTTACACAATTTCTGCACAACTTGGCACAAACTGCCTCACTAGCACTCCTTTATGTTTATGTTCTGATTTCATCCAATTTCTTCCATTTGAAAACATGCTCCCCTCGAGGTTGAGTTCAGTCAAAAACCTCTCTGCCAGTTGTGTCTAATTGCAGCCAGGCATTGCTGATTTGATGGAAACACAATTCACCTCAATTCTGCACTGCAAAGATTTTGTTTAGCTTCAAGTTTTCCAGCTGTTTCAACTTCTGCTCAGCTTCAATTAGATTGTCTTCAGCTGGAATTTAAATTGTTGTCAGTTACAATTCAGATTCTAGCAAAACTTTACTGATCTTCCTAGCAAAGTTCCAGCTCACTGCAAAACAATTAAGATTCTGCACTGCAAAATTCCAGCTCACTGCAAAAATTTCAGCTTTAGATTCAGCAGCTACCCGGCTCAATTTCAGACTCTAGCATAGTTAGCTTCTTCATCCTTGCATCCTCTACTTCCTTCGCATCAGTTAGCATCATATATATGCTAACCTGCACGAAAATTTTACTTTTGGCACAAAAATTTTGCATTGAATCTGATTTGTTCACAGCTTCAACTCTTCAACTTTTCAGCCTTCAATTCTTTTGTTTCCCTTATCTTCTTCACATTCAATACTTTGCAGGAGACCTTCTGCCAAGAATCAGCAATTACAAACCTTGTGAATTCAGAAATGCTTCAATTCAGAATTATTTTTCTGAGAATGCAGAAATGCTTGCATCTCATCTCTTCTTTTGATCTCAAATCAAGTGCAGCTGCCATTTCATTTTAAAACCTTGGCACAGCTTTCCTCACCATTGCAAATTCTGATCTGAAATCTCTTGGCAGTGGATAACCTTGCAATAGATTTTTTTTTTTTTTCAGCCTTGGAAAATCCGAATCCATTTCAAGTTGGTACAAAAGTTGCTTGGCAAAGATTTCTGTTTTTTTTTCTTTGGCACTGATTTCTACATAAGTTTCAGATTTTTCCTGCTTGGCTTCAACTTCAATTCCGCTTGTCTTCAGCTGGTCTTCAGATTCCAGTACAAATTTTATTTGTATCATTCATCAGCTCCAAGATTCAGCACTCGGCAGCTTTCTTCTTTTCTCTTTTGCAGCTACAACAATGTGCTCACTGGAAATTCTGTTTTGTTCTTCTTCACATTCAAATCTGCTTCCTCCAAATCAGCTTCACAAACGTTCCTTCAATAAATCAGAACTCGTAGCCTACTCATCTCAGCAGTTATCCTTGATATTCAGCTCAAAATGTTAAGTTTTCAGCTTCAAACGCAGCTCAACATTCAGCTCTATTTTTGTTCAGCCTTTGTTCCTTTTTGACTTAATACAGCTGTAATTTTTTTTCTAGCAAATTGTGCTCTGATTCCTACAGCAAAGGACAGCTGCAATCATCTTCTAATAGGGTGGCCGAACAGCTCTATCAGCTGTAAATTCAGCAGCCTTGCAAGTGGATCAGCTCAGAGTTTTTGCTTACTTCACTGCATTTCGAAAATTCCTTCACTGCATTTCGAAAATTCCTTCACTGCATTTTCCGTTTTGCTTCTTTTCTGCTGTAAACATGGATCATTTCTGCTGTAATTCATTTCCATTCCATTCCAGATCAGTAAATGGATTTCAGCCATCAATGCACAGATTTCTGCAATAGCACAGATTTCTGTTACCATGTTTCTGCAATAGCACAGATTTCTGTTTCTGATACAAAGTTTACTGATTTCCAATGCTAAATACAGCTGCAATTGAATTGTACATCCTCTTCCATTCTTTCTCAGCTCCCCAATTCTTGATCCAATCCATCTCTGGACCCAAGATAACTTCATTTTGGCACAAACTTTTGCTTCCTTTTTGCTTTTGCGTGCCTTTGTTTCTTCTTGCCAGAAAAATTTTCATTGTCACACCATGCCATTTGGATCTTCAAAATATGATAAGTAAACAAGATCTCCAATTGCTTCCATCTCATCTTGCAAATTCTTGGCATTCCAACTCACTCAAAATGTGATTGTTTCCATCCTTCCATTGCAATTCTCTTTTTTTTTTTTTCGAAATGAAATTGCTTCCAAATCACTAATCACTCCCCCACACTTAAAACTTTGTCCGTCTCGGGCAAAATAGCATCATGAAAACATCCCAAGCAAACAAATCCATAGAAAAATTATTGGGGTTAGAATTAGGAATAAGGAGAGACAATTCAAGAAGAGTATGTATCAAACATGATCATGGAAAAATGGAAACAATAGGATTAGTCTTCATAAATGTGATCCAATCAACGAAATATGGTTTTAAAAGAACCTAAGCAAGTTCTAGAGTTCAATAACATGTGTGTCACAAATAAGGCTAATCTCACTAGGTAAAAACCATTCATCTCAAATTCTCAATTAAGAATCCAAAGCAAAATCGTACTCAAGCATCCAAGATTTCATCCATCAACTTAAATCCTAAGTTTTGACAACCAAATTTGATTTATTTTCCAAAAGGCTCTAAAATGCTATGGAGAAAACCTAAGGGATACATTTATTCCTAATCAAGCAATAAAACGTGCTAAAATGAAATACATGGTAATTACAATGATTTTATTCATGTAATGTATCTTAAGCATTTATTGTTAACTACCTACTTCAAAAAGAGAAAGAATTTATTTCTAGAACCATGAAAATGCGCTAAGAGAAAAGATATGGAATTTGCAATGAAGACTTTTATTCACACTTTAAAGTCCCTACTTGAGAAAATCAATTGCGCATGCAAATTTGAAATTATTCTTGCAAAAAGTAAGGAAATGGTATATACAAAGAAAAATGAGTGTAAAGTTTAGCGAACTCCCCTTTTAAGTTGGGTATATGGCATCAATATAGTCCACTCCATCCACCTCTATCTCCTTGACCTCTTCATGGAATTTCTTGAGCCGGTGGCCATTTACTTTGTACACTTGACTCGTGGCCTCCTCTTGAATCTCTACCACTCCATAAGGAAAGACATTAGTCACAAAAAATGGACCCTCCCATCTTGACCTCAACTTACCTTTGATCAATTTGAGTCTTGACTTGTATAATAGCACTTTGTCACCAATTTGAAATTCTTTGCTCACAATGTGCTTGTCATGAAATTTCTTAGTCTTCTCCTTGTAAATCCTTGAATTCTCAAATGCTTCCAACCGGATTTCTTCTAGTTCTTGAAGATGCAACTTCCTTTCTTCTCCCACCTTAGTAGCATCAAAGTTGCAAACTTTAACTGCCCAGTACGCCTTATGCTCAATCTCTACAGGTAAGTGGCATGATTTCCCATACACAAGTCTATAAGGTGACATTCCAATGGGTGTCTTGTAAGCGGTGCGATATGCCCATAGTGCCTCTTCAAGCCTTTTGCTCCAATCCTTCCTATTAGGTCCCACGGTCTTTTCCAAAATTGATTTGACTTCTCTATTTGACACCTCGGCTTGTCCATTTGTTTGGGGGTGATAAGTAGTAGAAACCTTATGTACAACCCCGTACTTATTAAGAAGAGCCTTCATGTGCTTATTGCAAAAATGGGATCCTTGGTCACTTATGATTGCTCTTGGTATTCCAAACCTGCAAAAAATGTGTGACCTGACAAAACTCACAACAACAGATGAATCATCAGTCCTGGTGGGAATGGCCTCCACCCATTTTGAAACATAATCAACAGCTAAAAGAATATACAAGAATCCAAAAGAAGCAGGAAATGGTCCCATAAAATCTATACCCCACACATCAAATATCTCACAATATAAAATAGTTTGTTGAGGCATTTCATTTCTAGCATTTATGTTTCCTGTTCTTTGACATCTATCACAACATTTACAAAACCTATATGAATCTCTAAACAGAGTGGGCCAGTACAATCCACATTCTAAAATTTTCCTAGCAGTCCTTTGTGGTCCAAAATGCCCACCACATGCTGAAGAATGGCAAAAAGTGAGTACAGAATGAAACTCATGATTTGGTACACATCTCCTAATGATTTGATCACTACAAAATTTCCACAAGTAAGGATCATCCCACACATAATATTTTGCATCACTTTTAAATTTATCCTTTTGAGCTTTCGAAAAGTGTGTGGGAAAAACATGAGCTACAAGAAAGTTCACTAAGTCTGCATACCATGGTGACTCACCATGCATCTGTAAAAGCTGCTCATCTCTGAAATCATCATCTATGGCCGTGGGATCTCCATCTCCCTCCAATCTGCTCAAATGGTCCGCTACTAAATTTTCCTTGCCACTCCTGTCTCGTATCTCCAAGTCAAACTCCTGTAGTAGTAGCATCCATCTAATAAGCCTTGGCTTCGCATCTGGTTTCTTCAGGAGGTACTTCAATGCTGCATGATCAGAAAACACAACAACATGAGAACACAATAAATATGATCTGAATTTATCTAAAGCAAAAACAATGGAAAGAAGCTCCTTTTCTGTGGTGGTGTAATTTGCTTGGGCTGAATCCAAGGTCTTTGAGGCATAAGAAATAACATATGGTGCTCCATCTACTCTCTGTGCAAGTGCTGCTCCTACTGCATGGTTCGAGGCATCACACATCAACTCAAAAGGTAGGCTCCAGTCTGGTGATCTGATGATAGGTGCAGTGATAAGAGCCTCCTTCAACCTCTGAAAAGCCTCCTTGCATTTTGCATCAAAATGGAAATCCACATCCTTCTGCAATAATCGAGACAATGGGAGAGCAACTCTACTGAAATCTCTAATAAATCTCCTGTAGAAACCTGCATGTCCAAGAAAAGATCGAACATCCCGTACGCATACGGGGTAAGATAAAGAAGATATAGCACTTGTCTTTGCAGGATCTACCTCTATACCTCTCCTAGAGACTATGTGACCTAAAACAATGCCGTGCTCAACCATAAAATGACATTTCTCAAAATTAAGAACCAGATCAGTCTCGATGCATCTATGCAAAACCCTAGATAAATTATCTAAGCATGAATCAAAGGATGTACCAAAAACAGAGAAATCATCCATGAATACTTCCATGCAGTGTTCTAATAGCTCACCAAAAATACTCACCATACACCGCTGGAAGGTCCCTGGAGCGTTGCAAAGTCCGAATGGCATCCGTCTGTAGGCAAATGTGCCGAAAGGGCAAGTGAAGGTGGTCTTCTCTTGATCTTCCGGATCTATGCAAATCTGAAAATACCCTGTGTATCCATCCAAAAAGCAATAGTGTGACTTCCCCGCCAGTCTCTCCAACATCTGATCAATAAAGGGCAAGGGAAAATGATCCTTCCTCGTAGCTTGGTTCAGCTTCCGATAATCCACACAAACTCTCTATGCATTCTTCACTCTTGTGGGCACCAACTCGTTGTCTTCATTTGCCACCACTGTAACTCCTGATTTCTTGGGAACCACATGAATAGGACTCACCCATCTGCTATCAGAAATAGGGTAAATGATGCCTGCCTGTAAAAGTCTAGTCACCTCTTTCTTTACTACATCAAGAATCAAAGGGTTGAGTCTTCTCTGTGGTTGTCTCACGGGCTTCACATTTTCTTCTAAGTGTATCCGATGCATGCAGATAGCAGGACTGATCCCAGAAATATCAGCAAGTGTCCACCCTATAGCTTTTCTGTGCTGCCTCAGAACTTCTAATAATTTTACCTCTTGCGCTGGCTCTAAATTCTGGGCAATGATGACAGGTAGCTGCTGATCTTCTCCCAAATAAGCATACTTCAAGTGTTCTGGCAAAGGCTTCAACTCAGGCTCTGACTGCTCAGTAGATATGGGTGATCCCTGGGGCTCAGTGCAATCCCCTACACTCACATACCTACTCTCTGACTCTCCTGACAAATCAACCATCAAAAGTGATCCCTGGGGCTCAGTGCAATCCCCTACACTCATGAAATCACCATCCACTGTAAGAGATCCAGAAATGGATCCAAACTCAGCTCCTCCTGCAGAAACAACATCTCCTGCATCTATAGAGCTCAGGTCACACTCATGAATATCAGAAAAAATCTTATCAGCAAGGGCATCTACACCAACTATCTCCTCAGCAACATCAATACACAAAACAGAGTGATCCTCCCTCGGGTGCTTCATAGCATCAGGAAGACTGAACTGGACTAGTGTATCTCCTATCTCCATGGAAAGTGTCCCTGCATGTACATCAATCTTCGTTCTGGCGGTCTTCAAAAATGGTCTCCCAAGGATTAGTGGAGATCTGTGTGCAAGGAAATCTCCCTCCATGTCCAATATGTAAAAATCAGCTGGGAAGATCAACTCTTTCACCTTAACAAGCACGTCCTCAATCATTCCGGCTGGGTGAGTCTGGCGTCTGTCAGCCAACTGAATCACTACTCCTGTAGGCTGTAAAGGGCCTATGCCCAACATCTGAAAAACTGACCTAGGCATAACATTGATGGAAGCACCCAAATCTAACATAGCATCCTGAAATAAACTGCTTCCAATCTCACAAGGCACAGTAAAAACTCCTGGGTCTTCGCATTTCTGGGGAATTTGCTGAAACAATGCTGAAACATTCTTGCCCATGTTAACTAACTCATTCCCCTTCAACCTCTTCTTGTGAATGCACAAATCTTTGAGAAACTTAGCGTATTTAGGAATTTGCTTGATCATGGTAAGCAATGGCACATTCACCTGGACTTTACTAAAAAGACTCTCAAGTTCTTGAAATTCTTTGGCCTTCTCTTCTTCCACTTGCTTTTTGGCATGTGTCCTCTGCTGTGGAAAAGGTAAAGGAACCCTAAAGTCATCAACTTTGGCCGGATGTAAGGAGGTAGATGCTGAATTCTGCCCTGCTGTCCCCTGCGTAGCAGCTGCTGTCCCATGCGTCTCGGCATCGATTTCTTCTCCGTTTACCACCAAATTTGGAGGGTTGCTTGAGGATTTAGTTGGGAACGTGCTAGGGGTGGTATCAGCCAAATTTGAACTCATATCATAGCTGTTTTGGGCCGGAATTTGAGCTGCTGTCCGGCTGCCTGAAAATTCTGCTCTTGGACTCTTCGGTGATGTTGTAACCTTCCCACTTCTCAAAGTTATAGCACTCACATTCCCTTTGGGATTAGGAACGGTTTGGGAAGGGAGTTGACCGGATCCTTGAGCTTGATTTTGGTTAATCCCACTCGCCAATTGCCCTATTTGTCTCTCAATGTTTTGTTGCCACCCTTGTTGTTGTTGTTGCCAAGCTTGTTGTTGTTGTTGTGTTTGTTGTTGCCAAGCTTGTTGTTGTTGCATTATTTGTTGAAACATATCCTCCACCTTGTGTTGTTGTTGCGAATTGGAACCGCTAGAACTTCCATAGCTTGCGTATGACTTTTGTGGGGCTGTAAAGGTGGATGAGGGCTGCTGAAAATTGTGAAATCCTTGCTGGAAATTCTGATTTTGTGCTAGAAATTGATGTGTAGGTTGCTGAAAATGTTGGAATTGCAGTGGAGGTTGATTTGGCGGCTGGTAATTGCTGAAAGGTTGCTGGAATTGTTGCACAGGTTGGTATTGTTGCTGGAATGTGTCCTGAAACTGCTGGGAAGGCTGAAATTGATGCTGTAATGGTTGAGGTGACTGCTGGAAACTCTGTATAGGTTGCTGTGGCTGCTGTGAACTCTGAAATGAGGGATGATTTTGCTGAATTTGATGATTGGAAGGCGGTTGTTGGTAAAAAGAGTTACCATACTTCAAATTTGGGTGGTCCCTCCAACCCGGATTGTAGGTGCTGCGAGCTCCTTCATGGTTCTCTGGTGGTCTGCCATATCAATGCCTGAGTGAGTGCTGATAGTCTGAAGTGGAGGGATATCTGCAGTCTCAGAAAGAATAGCCTGGTTCCTCCTGACTCTGAAGGTCCTCTCAATCTCAGGATCGAAATCTTCCAATTCAGCACCTAGAGACCTGGTCATAAAAACAGAACAAATCGCAGTAAAAGTGAATAAAAAGATAAAACAAATAAAATCAAATCAAAAGATATGACAATAAGCACAGAAACAAATCAAGAATGATATGAAATAAGTGCGCAAGCTAAAATCAAACAAGTCAACTAACAGTTTCCCCGGCAACGGCGCCAAAAATTTGACGGGCCCAAATATACTAACTAATTTGTCACGAAGGTATGGGTCTATCAAATTTAAATGTAAATGAATAACTGGAAACCCTTTTACAAGCAAAATGTGTAAGAATGTAGCAAAGGGGCCACAGGTCGTATTTTTCTCGGGGATAGTTGTCTAGTTTGATTCAAACTTGTGATTATGTGTCGTTTTTGGGGTTTCAAATAAGTAATGAAGTTTTGATTTTTAATTGAAAATGAAAATTGAAATGAAATGAAAGAAAGTGACTTAACTAATACTAAACAAGAAGTTGACACTTAAGGAAAACTCAACTAGTAGTAAACCAAATAAAACAAGATGCTTGACCGAATTGGAAGGCAAATCAAAAGTCAATTGCAAAGAAACACTAAACTGAGATTTAGAGGTAGTGATGGCAAGTTTCGGAAATGAACAAGCTAAGACAAATTAAAGCAAAAGAAATTCGAAATTGTTCACAAGCAACAATTATCTATTAAGCATGCAATATTTTTGGAAGCCAATCACTGCCCAGATTTTTCAGCATTAGATGGATTCAAACTTATTGATTCGAACGCAGTCACATGCCACAAAACAAGCTAACTATGAATGCAAACGAATTCAAGGAAGTTGGCACGCTAGGGAAAGCTTTTGTGCCAAAACTAGCTCCAAATGAAAATTAATTTAGCTTCCAACTCCACTCTTTAAAACTGATGGGTTTGATTGGGGAACAATAGTATTAAGAAAGAACAAAGCAAGATTCGGTAAAGGAGTGCAAACTAATACCAGAACTTGAAAAGCTAGAAATCGGGAACTAAATTGCAGAAATTCAGATTCAAGTGCAGAAATTCAGCACTAGCTGAACTAAAAACCTATAATGAAGTGCAAGAATTTGGAACTAAGCTCTACATTAACTAAGGAAACCTATACTTAAATCGAATGCGAGAATTAACAACTAAGAAACAAGAATTCTGAGACAATTACAGAAACTGAATGAAAAATTCAGAAATTAAATGGCACACAAACTGTATGGTTGGCACGCAAGAAGTTTAGCTGAAGCACACTGAAATCTGACTTAATCTATCATCAAACACGTTCCTAGTTAACTTATCTTGAAGATCAAAATCCTAATTAAGCTAAACAATTCAAAAATTGCAACTACGATAACTGAAAACTGTAAATCGCAGAAAACAGGACAGAATTCAGAAGAAGTTAAACTACAGCAAAATCAATGAAAATTAATGGTCTAAACTACTCCTCAACTCCTTCCTCAGCTCGAGAAACTCTTGGTTGTCAGTCAAGAGCCGGCTTCGAACCCCTAGGCTCGGCAAATCAATGGAAATCCATTTCTGAAGTTGATTCTGCCGAAAATCTGCACTTGCTGAAACTTTCCATCCGATTTCTTCATTCTCAATTGGTGGAGCTGCGAGGACGATTTGGGAAACTTCTGAGATCACTTGAGAACCCCTACAAGTGATTTGGAAGCTTGGAAATGGACTGTGGTTGAGAAGGAAGTGATCGGACTGAGGATTCCCGAGACCCTCAAGAAATCCCCTGTTCGGCGCAATTTGAGCAGAATTCTTCAAAACTTGATCACCAAAGACTCGATTCTCGATCTGGATTGGAAGATGAGGTGGTCACGCCTTCATGGAAACAAGAATTTTCGAAATTGATGAAGAACTGATGAAGAAACGCGAAGAACAGTGGAGGCGGGCTGAAGACGCGACAAGGGTAAGCTCTGTGGAAAATTTCCTTAAGTATTAATCAATGGACGGCTGTGATTGATTTGCTTCAATCCAACGGCTGATCTTAGTCCGATTTGAGCCAAACTTTGATGATGAAGATCTGGGGTCAGGATCTGCCTCGTGGTAGCTCGGATCCTCCAGATTCGCAACGGATGGTCCAGATCTAGCTAATCTTTGAATGGATGATCTAGAGCCCTCCAAGCTTGATCCAACGGTTGATCTTGCTCTGATTGGGATGAAATCTTCAGATCTTGATCAGGGTGCTTGATCAACCCTAGCTTTAGCTTGGATCGCTTCAGATCATCCCGGATGGCTCCGATCTAGCCGCTTTCGAATCGAACGGCCCAGATTTAATCGTAATCTTGGTAATCTGATCTGGGTCGTTTCCGACTCGAGTTTGACCCAATATGCCCTAGATCCTTGAACTTTGATGCCTACAAAAATAGATCAAGAATTTAGTGGCCAAATTAATCCAAAAATTTGCATATTTGCAATTAAGTCCAAAATAAAGGTAAGTTCTGAAACCTAGGGCAATTTCACAATTTTGACAAGAAAAACATAGATCAAACAGGGATTTAAGCAACTCAAATGATCAATGAAATGGAATCTATCAATGATCCCATAAGGCTTCGGCCAAAGAAGGCCTAGTGCCTCGCCAAGACCTGGAAGCCAATTTCTGAAATTCAAATTCAAGTTAACTTTTGTCAAATTCGAATCTAACTCAAATTTCAAATAATTATAGATTCTAAACTGTTTTTCAAAACCTCTACTTCTCAAAATTATTATCTTTTTGAAAAACACTTAATTTGTTTTCAAAATTTTTTTTCAAAAGTAAATATCTTTTCAAAATAAATGAAAATTCCCTTTCAAAATTAATTTTTACCTTCAAACCTGTCTCACAAAAACCTTAAGGTTAACGTGATTGAAAACCCTAGATTCAGTGAGACAGGAAAATTAAGCTCAAATTAAACCACCTTGCTTGTGCTTTCATAATCATGGTCAAACTATGATTAACCTAGTCAAACATGGTCAAACACAGTCAAACGGAGTCAAACAGTCAAACCTGGTCAAAACAGTCAAAAGTCTGGTACCTAGGGCGCCCGTAACCTGTCGGGCGCCCCTGACAACACTGAAAAGGTACCAGCTCCAGTCAAAGCAGCAAAAGCTGCATTTGACCGACTTGAGAAGGGCGCCCGTAACCTGTCGGGCGCCCCTATACGCTCCTGTCTCTCACGCTGATTAAAGCATTCAAAAGCTGCAGTCAAACAGCCTTTGAGAAGGGCGCCCGTGACATGTCGGGCGCCCCTATCAAAACCTGTCTCCCACGCTGATTAAAGCAGTCAAAAGCTGCTGACAAACAGCTTTTGAGAAGGGCGCCCGTGACCTGTCGGGCGCCCCAACAAACCTTTTCCCTGCCCGAGGCAAAACCAACCTGTAAAGGGCGCCCGTGACCCGTCGGGCGCCCCCCCCATCAACCCCTATAAAAGGGACCCGAGACACCCTCATTTCCCACACCACATCTCACATTCCTTCTTCCCTTTGCCTCATTCTTGTGGATCAAGTGAACCTAAGCCTTCCCTTGCCTCAACCATGCCTCCAAGGTATGAAATTTAGTTGTGCAATTAATTTTTCTTAAATTACAAATTTTTTTTTGCACACTCCTTCTTTATCCTTAATCACTTATTTTTTTTCTACACTTAGAAAACGCCGAGCAGTTCAGTCGAACCCCGGTAATGAGCCCAGTCCCGACCCTAGATTTCCTAACCTAGCACTTTGTAACAAGTTCGCACAAACCACCTACATTCCGATTAAAACAAGCTACCTTAACCGTCATTTCTTCTCCCAATCCTGTCCAGTCGCAATGTCCGCAATTAACTTCTATCAACTAGATAACCTCGTATTCTGCACACATTCGATCAACAACACCTTATGTGCAGAATTCTATAACAACATAGTTAGGCAAGACCACTTGAGCTTCGTCACTACCGTTCAAGGAATGCCCTTGAGCATCACTCCTACCCTACTGAACCGATTTTTGGGACTCCGACCATCTCAGTCCATCTTCTGTTGCTACCCTCCAAGGAACCCGCCCTTCGATGCCCCCTACTCTCATATTGACCTGAACACCTTATACAACTATTTCTTTGGGGAAGCCATGGACCCTGAAGGAGGGCAGTTCCACTCCACCCGACTCCCGATTCAGGACTACGCTCTCTACAGAGTAATTGTCCGTTGCATCCTTCCTTTGTCCACTAGGGACACAGCCACCATGAAACCCTTTCACACTTTTCTTCTCTATGCCCTTATCCACCATCTGGACATAGATATAGGCCTTCACCTCTTCCACTGTATCCTACATGCCTCTAGTGTATCCACTAAGGGGCGGATCCGCACTCCCTACTGCCACGTCATCACCTCTATCCTCCACCACCACGGCCGAAATATCGCTGACGGCGAGATTACCACGATGACCGAATTCGACGAGATAGGATTTAGAAACTTTTCTTTAGCCGGTATAGACGTCTCGGGCACCGGGGTTCTGACTTGGCGACGCCGACCAGCCGCACAGGACATTGCCAACGAGGAGGTCGAGGTCGACGTTGCCGACTTAGCAGCAGAGGTAGATCAGCCCGCTCCACCGACCTTGTCCGAGAGAGTTACACGACTCGAGACGCACGTCCAGAGCCTCAGAGAAGAAGTGGAAGCATACCATATTGAAGACCAAGAGACAAACTTAGGCTACTACAACAACATTATGAGTACCCTCACAGCCGATAGAGAAGCCTGGAATGCACAGTACCATGAGATCATGGCACGATTTGATGCATGGCAGCCGGGCCCATTTGATCCTCCTGGTCCCTCCTCTTAGATAACTTGGACATGTACCCATTTGACTACCCCTACTGAGTAGGGTTGACTTCTGTTAACTTGTACTAGACTTCTACTTGAACTATGCTAATCTTAGCCTGGCTTGTTTATCTTTTTGACTAAATTAAGTTAGGGTTATGCTTAGTAGAATAGAATCATTTGGTTTTTGGATTTTCAATTTTAAATTGAACTTAAAATGTCTTTTAAAATGTTTTTTTTTGTTAAAAATATTCTTTAACTTTAAAAAGTTTTTTTTACTTAGTTTTATTTCAAAACCTACCCCCTTCAAAACTAGGGTTTCTTTTCGAAATGGAATTAGCCTAGGCTCTAACCCTAGAATTGAATGCACCTATAGACTTAGAAGCCAGCATCTCACAAACACCTTAGGATACTGTTGATTGATAACCTAGAAAGGGTTGAGATGCTTAGGTCTTTGCCTCAATTCAAGATGCTTTAAGTCAGTGCATCGGCAGCAATTGGGGCACTAAATGAACAGCAATCAGGTCAAGTGTCAAGTTTAGACAATCTAACTTGAACAATGCACTTAACTTGACTAACTCTAACAAAAGCTACTGTTTATAACAGTTAGTAAGTAGCTAAATGGGTTAGACAGGTCCCTAAAAGATTTAACCAGACTTAGGTCTTGCTTTGATTCAGTACAGCAAATGCTTTATTATTGCAAATATCCTTTTGTGCATTTTGTTTGATATATGTCAAAGGGGGAGAGTTGGAAAGGAAACAGGGAACAAAAATGTTTTTCCAAATTTCTATTATTTTTTTGCTCTGAATTGCTATTAAGTTTTAAAAAAAAAAAAACTTAATATTCTCTGAAAAGCTTTTTCTAAAGTCTGAAATTTTTTCCAAATCCTGAAAAATTTTCTAAATCAAAAAAAAAATTTTCCCAAGTCTCAATTTTTTTTAAACTGAAAAAGTCTAAAGTTTAAAAAGTTTTCCTAAAACTCAAAATTTGCTAAAATGTGAAAACTTCTTCAAACTTAGAATATTTTTCTTGAAAAACTCAGTCAATACTTAGAAAGTTTTTCGATAATAAAATTTTTCTAAGTATTTAAAGTAAAACCACCTACTTTTGAAAAACCTAGGGGGAGATTACTTCCAGGGGGAGGGAATCCAACTTAGGATTTCAATTTCAGCATTCTTTTTCCCTTAACTTTTTGAACTAGGTTGTCATATATCAAAAAGGGGGAGATTGTTGGTGCAGTATGCACCCAAGTCAAACCTGTGTTTTGATATTGGCAAAAAGGTTCAAAAGTTAAGGGTTAATGGTTGTCTAACGAGTTTCATGAGTGTACAGGAAAAGCCCTAGCAAAGGACTGCTAGGCACTGGCGAAGGACTGCCAGACAGGACAAGCCCTAGCAAAGGACTGCTAGGCACTGGCGAAGGACTGCCAGACAGGACAAGCCCTAGCGAAGGAATGCTAGGCACTGGCGAAGGGCTGCCAGAAGAAAAAACCTAGCGAAGCGCTGCTAGGCACCAAGCGAAGGGAAGCTTGGTAACTCAAGACCTGGCGAAGGACTGTCGGGCAAAAGTCCAACTGGAGGATCCGGTTGGCACCAGGTAAAACTCTCCCGAGAGGAGTAGGTGAGGACGCGTTCCCCTCGAGGGAACATTAGGCGTCGGTTCGACCTAGGGCTCCATTTTGGAGACCCAAAGTCAGAACCAAGACAGCTAAGGCTGTGAAAAATCAACTTAGTATTTGCTATTTTGGACTAACCCTGGATGCAGGACCGAAGGACTGTGTTTCTGCAGCTCAGAGGGCCTCAAAGGAGTGAGGCCGCAGCTGAGCAGGGTGCCCCGGATGTGTCGGGCGCCCCAGAGTCAACCCAAAGTCAGCAGAGAAGTAAACCTCCGACAGCACCGCGTTGGGGGGCGCCCCGCGCATGTCGGGCGCCCCTCTTGTCGCGGGCGCCGCGCAAATCGGGCACCGCGCAGATCGGGCGCCCCGCGTGTCTCGGGCGCCCAGTGTGCCACGCCACTGAAGGCGGCTGCAGCTCACCCTCGCGAAGCCTCGGTGATAAAGTTTGACCGGTCAATCGGGCGCCCCGTGCGCGTCGGGCGCCCCAGTCAACTGTTATCCCGAAGTCGAAGCGATCAGTCACGACCGAGAGCACGCCGGATCAGAAGCCACGTGGAGGGCGCCCCGAGCATGTCGGGCGCCCCCTGCCCTATATAAAGAGGGCCTCGACCCTCTTCAAAGAACAACAATTGCTTCGACGGTTCCACGCTCTTCTGCTCTCGTGCTCTGCTCCAGAAACTGCCCAACTTGAGCCGACGACGTCCCGCTGCCCCGAAATCATCGATCTACTCCGGACGTCGGTAAAAGAAGAGAAATTCTTTCCTGTATAAGTTTACTGCACTCACTCTATATTCAAATTGTAAACTGTTTTTGCGCCAAATATAGAATTGCCCAAAGTAAACGGTCAACGACCGTGGGCCTTGGAGTAGGAGTCGACCCAGGCTCCGAACCAAGTAAACCTGCTGTGTTTGCGTTGTTGTGTTCTCTTTTATTTCCGCTGCGCACCCGCTCTTTTAAATCCGAACGAATTGCGACATTCACCCCCCCCTCTCTCGCATTTCTCGATCCAACAGGTAGTCCCACTCCTTTAACACATTTCTTATCTCCTCCAATGTCTTTTCTATCTCTTTTGACCCCATTTTGAATTTTGCAACCCTGTCACAAAACAAACAAGAAAAATGGCAGCAACCGTATACAAAAATAAAGCACAATAAAACAAAACCCAATGAGATGTCTAAAAGTATACAAGCAAAAATCAAACAAATCAACTAGTTGCTTCCCCAGCAACGGCGCCAAAAATTTGACGAGCCCAAATATACTAATTAAAGTTGTCACGAAATGTATGGGCTCATCAAATTTAAATATGAATTTAAAAATGAAATGAATGCTGGAAACCCTTTTACAATCAAAATATGAAAATGTAATATAGGGGCCACAGGTCGTATTTTTCTCGGGGCTAGTTGACGTTGTTTGATTCGCGCTTGGTTTATGTGTCGTTTATGTTTTGGGTTTCGAATAAAGTTGATTTGGATTGCGATCAAAAATCGAAATTGCAATAGAAAGGAAGAAAATTAACCAAACAAACTTAACCCAGGCAACTTAACTAAATTGGGAAACAAATCTAATTTAATGGCAGCCCAATTACTAACAAGTGAATTAGAACAAGGCTGAATTTGGTTGCAACTCAAGCCGCAACTTATCTTGAAACAAAGTGAAGAGAACACAACCAACTTGATACAAGAGGAAAAAGCTTATGTGCCAAGATTAGATTACAATTCAGGGACAATTCAAATGCTTATGAAATTTATTTCAAACACAATCATACACCAAGAAAGCATGTTAATTTCGGATGCAAAACAGTGCCCCAAATTAGCTTGGCAAGCAAGGGAAACCTTGTGCCAAAACTTGAAACGTTTGTGCCAAAAACTTCTTCCAACAGTTCAGCCTTGAAAACTATTGATCAAGCTTGGAAAATTCAGCTGTTAATGAAGTGCTATCATGACTTTAGAAAGGATTCACAATTTCATTCAGCCAATCAGATATGGACACAGAACTGCAGAATTTTCAGGGAAGAATGCAGAAATTCGATAGCAGAAAATGACTTGCACGAAACTGATTACACAGAAATGAAGTTTCCTTGCTATGCGAATGAGTTAAGCTACAATGGATAAATTCAGTCGAAAATCTACTACATGCTGGAAACAGAATGCAGAACTGAAAGAGGAACAGCAACGCAGGAATTCAGAATTGAACAATTTCAGAAATTTACTTGCAACTGAGATTACTGCATGATCTAGTGGCAAACGAAATGTAGAAAAGCTAAAGCTTGCTTAACTCAACTATAGGAGAGGAACTACAGCTGAGAATGGCAGGTAAATGAATTAACTTGCAGGTATGGGCTTGATTCGCAAGGAGGAAATGCTGAAAGATGATACGCAGCAGATTCAATCAGACATGCAGAAATACACTTCAGTAATGCAGAAACAATCACTCAGAAGTAAATCTTTGAACCAAAAGCATAACAGATCAAGTTACTGAAATCAAATGCGCATAACCAAGGTGTAGAAAAGATTAAAGCTGCAGAACTGTAATTTGATTTGCAGAGTTGAAATCATCAATGAATGCAGAAATCAGAATATGAAATAAAGGAGGTGGAAACCGAATGGGAAACTAAACCAAACTAAGCAACTGAGATCAAAAATACCAAACTAATATAAGAAACGATTCAACAACAAACTAAACTAGCTGAGAAGATAATGCAGAAATTTAAGGACTGATACGCAGCTATGAAATGGCACAAAACAGTGAACTAATTTCAGAAACGAATTGAAACGAAATAACTGATCTAATTACACTAGTTTATTACACAAACAATCTAGCTAATTAAAACACTGATTTAAAACTCTAATTGAAACAAAAACTATTAAGAACCGAAACAACACAGAAAGTTACTCAGAATTTCAGAAATGAAGTGGCAGAAACGAAGTTACAACTAAAACACTGAAATTAACTACTTAAACTACTCCTCAAGCCTTCCCTAGCTCAAATGCTTCTTGGTCGTCAAGCAAGAGTGAGCCTCGAACCCGCAAGCTCAGCAAGTCGATGGTAACAACCCCTGCGATTCAAAACCAGCTCAGATTGCTCAAATCTGAAATTTTCCATTCGAATTCTTCATTGCAGCTGCGTCTGCGTGAATTGGTGGGTGGATGATGATCAAAGCTACTCAGGGAACCCCTCTGGATAGCTCAGGTGGAAGGTAATAGAGCACAACCGATCCAAAGGCATCAAATGGCAGAGTTGCGGAAACCTCTCAACATCCCTGTTTCTTGGGCAAATTGAGGCTGGAATTTCACCGAGAAGCTCTCCCACTGACCTAGCACATGATCTAAAGGAGAAATCGAGGGGACGCGCCTCCTTTGATGAAGAACTATCGAAGAAATTGCTAAGAACTCACGAAGAAGATGAAGAACGGCGGAGACGCGACGCTGAGAAATGTGGCTGCGTTTTGATTAAATAGGAACAAATGGACGGCTCAGATTAATCGGAGGAGATCCAACGGCTGATCTTGCTCTGATTGGAGCCAAACTTTTATGATGATGATCTGAGGTCAGGATCTGCCTTGTGGTAGCTCGGATCCTCCAGATATGCAACGGATGGTCCAGATCAACTCTATCTGTGAATGGACGCTCTAGAGCCCTCCTTGCTTGATCCAACGGTTGATTGAGCTCTGATTGGGATGAAACCTTCAGATCTTGATCATAGAGCTTGATCAACCCTAACCCTAGCTCGAATTGCTTCAGATCGTCCCGGATGGCTCAGATCTAGCCGCTCTTGAATCGGACGGCCCGGATTAATCGTAGGCTTGATAATTCGATCCGGTTCACATCCGACTCAAGTTTGACCCAATATGCCCTAGGTCCAGGATCCTTTCATGCCTACAAAAATATATCAGAAAATTAGTGGCCAAATTATCCAAAAAATGTGTAATTTTGCAATTAAGTCCAAAATAAGATAAAGTTCCAAAACCTAGGGTAAAATCATAATTAAGCAATAAAAACATGGGTCAAACATGGATTTTAGCAATTAAAATAATCAATAAAATGGTGCTTATCAGTAATCGATTGGGAAAAGTAGAAAAATAGTCATTGCAAATTTTACACGGCTGGATTTGATTGATCTATGTGGAATTGATTGGGCAATAGATCAAGAAACCCTAATCGGCGTGATATAAAGGGTTTTCTCTATAGATCGAAGATAACTTTTATCCTTCCTTTTTCGCCTATTCTTGTGTGTTCTTGGAGTAAAGTGTTGCTGCATTTCCAAGCATCAAGGGGAGATTCTAAGCTAGAAGAAAATAAGATAAGCAAGAAGCTATTGTTGTAAATTTTGTAAGATTTCATTTTGCATTTGCTTGTATCTTGTGGTGTTTTCTTGTAAGCGTGCATGAGGCTTCTCCACCTTCAAAAAGGAGATTTTTATAATGAATGTGAGAGTGGAGAGGAACAGATCCTTGGATTAGCTACTTCAAGGAGGAGAATACTAAGTAAAATTAAGAGTGTTAGTATTATTAAATCTTCTATCATGATAAAATTTTATCAAGTAAAAGAGAAACTATTCATCTCCCCCTCTAACTCAGCGTCTCCTAACAATGTCCATTAAAAAAAAAGTTATCAGGTTGAATAGGATTCCAGGCGATGAAAAGTCTATACCTGCAAATTAGAGTGTTTTTTTTCTTTTGCGGCCTTAATGTTAATTGTGTGAGTGCTCATGTTTGTTCGTGTCAAAAATAAATAACAAAATAGAAATAAACAAGGTAAATAAATATAACAATACTAATAATAAAATATAACCTTGTTCGAACCTTAGTCCTACTTCACTTTGTTAATTTGTTAGGTTAATCACTCTTTGAAATCCATCATATATGACAAACATTCTCTTTTATTAGAGATGGAAATTTTTCATATAGATAATTATTATCTTAATACAACAAGACAAAAAAACAAAGAGAAATAACGGAAAACCTTGACACAAGAAAATAATAATACATCACAGCACAACGTAACAGATTTACTTGGTTCATGACAGTAGCATCCAAAGCCTGGTCTTAATGGTCTACTTTCACTAAATTTTCTCCTTATATGTCTTCTAGAAGCAGAGAAAATATAATATAAGCAATAATTTATACAATGATCTTTGCTTTGCTCACTGTTAGATAGCTTTGAATTTTCCTCTTGAAGGTTTGGAATGCAATAGCACTTCTTCTTCAAAACCTCAAGATTTGGCCGCTTCAATCTTCCTCGAAACCCTCTTTTATAGGATTGTTGTCATGCTGATTTTTGCTAATCAATCAACTGTGTTCTCACATCAAATGACTAATCCATTATAAATTTAAATGTTACTCTGACATGTCAGCTCAATGACTTCATCCAACTTAGTATGACCATTATTAGTTGACTATTATTGCTCATCAGTCGATTGATGCCCAAACAGTCGAGTGTTGCAACTGACTCAGAAAGCTTCTATTCGTTGTTATAGTGTCAGCAATAGACTGATGAAGCCTATCAATCGATTGATGGGAAACTAGTCAAGTTCTAAGCTTTTTGTTCACTCTGTAAGGACCCGTGCGAGTTATAGGAGATACATAGCTCCGATCACTTAGTCTCAATTGAGTATTATCGTTTGAATGCACAACGGAATACTTGAATCAAACTTGACGTCACATGAACAACACGTTAGTTTTTTACTTGGTATCCACCTCTTAAAGTGACTAATTCAAGGCCTAGTCCTTGCGATCTATCACCATTAAATCTTCTCCTTCTCGGATACCTTCCGAAGTGGAAAAGCCTCTTACAACTCTTGACAATCAATACAATAAGAAAGCAAATATACAAAAGCAAATATAACGAAAGTAACAACTATACTAGAATCTTGCTTTTGATCGTTGTTGATTGCTTTGAATGCCTCTTATTAGTCTACAAATGTACCAGCACTTTGTTCTCAAACTTTTAAGAACCGACACTCAAAATCTCCTAGAAACCCCTCTTTTAAAGCCTTTAGGTCAGGATTAATTTCGGCCTATTAGTTGACTGATCATATCTAGATTGATATGGTCTTCAACATTGTTCATGTTGTTGAATATCATCTAATCTTTTAGAAATCTGTCTGATTTTGTCGATAATTCGAGTCGAGTCGAACAGTTGAATTCTAAAGCTTCTAGTCGATTTATGAAGTTGTCAGTTGACTAATCAAATACATTAGTCAACGGATCGACTGCATAGTAGCAGTACCATAGCATTTACTACAGCAAATTATTATAGAGAAACATTGTTCATACTTACTATAGCAACAGTGGAGTAGTTATGCAGCAATAGTAATTTTTGATGTTTTGGGGTTTTACATCCATTGATCAACTGATATACCCTATCTATCGATTAATACTTTTGTTTCAAAATTCTCGTCTTATCTGGTATCTAATTAATCTCAACCTACTAGGACTTCCTTTATCTGACATTCGACCAACCTTAACCTTCCAAGACTTACGATTGCCTAGCATCTGGTCAATCAAGACTTGTTAGAACTTTCTTATTACCTAACATTCGGTCAATCTTGACCTGTCAGGAATTCCTCGTTGCCTAACATCCAGTTAATCTTGACCTGCCGAGAGTTCACGTCTCATACTAACTCCCTATTGGACTTTTGACGGCTAAGTGTCCGGTCAACTGTGGCCTACTTGGACTTTTTTCTTATGCCAATTTCATGTTGAACTTCCAATTACCAAGTGTCATGTTGGACTGTCGACAGTTCACGTCTCATACTAATTCTCTGTTGGACTTTCGACCGCTAAGTGTTCGGTCAACTGTGATCTACTTGGACTTTTTTCTTATGCCAACTCCATATTGGACTTCTGATTACCAAGTGTCATATTAACCGTGATCCACTTAGACTTTCCATCTGATCAAGTATCCGATCAACCTTAACCTACTTCTCTCTTAACCAACTAACATATTGATTGACTATCAAATATCCAGTCAATCTTGACCTAGACATCTTGACCAACTAACATATTGATTGACTATCAAGTATCCAGTCAACTTTGACCAACTTGACATTTTGACCAATTAACATATGACCAAACATCGAAACTCCAATTCGAGTCAACCCGAGCTTAGTCAACTTGGTCAACCTTGACTAGCTGATTGCACCAACAAACTCGAATAGTGACATTCGTCAACTAATCCACTCGGTTGATCAGAATCATTTGAGTTGATCAATTTTTAACTTTTTATTTTCTACAGCAGCATTAACGGTCAACTAATCAAACTCATCAATCGAATGTACTATAGCATTGTTACTATTCACAATTAATGTCGCACAATTATTGTTCATAGTAGATTTACACTATTCAGAATCGACTAATGCATTGTTCACAATATTGAAAACCCCCTCAAACCCTAATTTCCAAGTTTAATGTCTATCAGTCGATTGATATACCCTATCAATTGATTGATACTTCTTTTTCAGTCTTACCAAAGTTAAAGTCTCATCTTATCTAATATCTTATTGATCTCAACTTATCAAGATTTTTTTGTCTAACATCTGGTCAATCTTGACCTACCGGGACTTCCCTTTGCCTAACATTCGATCAACCTTGACAAGACTTTTCCTCATCGCCAAATGTCTGATCAACAGTTTGGCCCACAATTGGACTTCACACCTCATGTCAACTCCCTATTAGACTTCCGACTGTTAAGTGTCCGGTTAACAGTAACTCAGTTGGAATTCTTCACCGTCAAGTAGCCGGTCAACCTTGACCTACTTGATATCTCGCTTAACCAACTAAAATATTGATCAAACATCAAAATTAACTCGAATCAACTCGAACTTGGTCAACCAAGCTGGGTGAACTTTAATCAAGGTCAATTGCATCAATATTATCTTCAAATAATACAAGTATTGAAAATAAAATAACAATTACAAAGTTAAAATCTTTGCAAGAACCAAAGCCTTTTAAGCTCTCTTCATGAGAGCATATGTCTTTCAAACTCTAAACTCTGATAGTCGTTAAAAGCACTTAGGGATAAGTGAATAGTGTATACAAATGTGTTCCAAATGTCTCTGTGTTGCATCTCGTGATCCCTTTGCCACTATATATAACCTCAAATTCGTATAAGGCCATAGGCTTCAATAGTAGTTTATGTCCAACTTAAGTCGACTAGAAACTTCTCTTGTTGATTGAATCGTAAAGGTAGCAACCTTATCAATCAACAACTAATTTGTCAATTGATTGAAAACACATTCAATTGATTGCCCAAACATCTAGTCAACTGAATCCAATTCTAATCGACTCTATCATATATGGAACAGAGAATTTATAGTTTACTCTTGAGAAAACTCGACACTTTAGATTGGAGGCTCACCTCTAGTTGATTTAATCTGCTTGAGATTGTGCTAAATTGTCGACTATGCCTAGAACTTATTGCTCCTTAATAATTTTTCTTTCAAATAGGACGTGAACATTGAGCTTCTAGACCGTCCATCGCAAGCGCTTCCCGATTTACCTAGCGGCCGGTGGGAAACTTCCGTGTGAGACCGAGTCAGTCGCCCAAGGTTAAAAAAACCTCGTTAATCATTTTTATTGCTCCTTAATTAACCCCCATATTATAATTCATGTGCAATCTCTTAGAAGTCACACAACTTGCAAGTCTTCAACTTGTACATGGAGCTTGATGATGTTGCCCAAAGACTTTAACCTGCAAATCGTCACTAGGAATTTTCGATCACTTTCAAATCCACCTCATTATAGGTTCTTTCTTTTGCCCCCAGAGTCACCACGGATGGCTTAATAATTAGGATGTGGGTATTGTCATTTTAAAGTCTGGGGGTCAAAATCTAACAAAGTTAGTATGTCCGTCCTCTCCACATGCTAGTCATAGCATCCGGGCTCGTAGCCCCTGTGATTTATGTTCTCTGTGTTGGCTCTGGGACAGATTGGCGGGGGCGCTAGGGGCGAGCGAATCACCTTGTGCTACCTTCTTTTGCTCCCGGAGCTATGGTACACGAAAGGGTGACTAGTTGTCTCCAAAGTACCCGCGGTTCGATTCCCAACTATGACGTATTTTGTAGAAATTTTTTCACCAAATAAGATGCGTAATCGTGGGATGTTGAGCTTCTGGACTGTTCGCCGTGAGCGCTTCTCGATTTAGTGGTCGGTGGAAAATTTTTGTGGAGCCAGGTTGATCATTCAACGTTCGATATTACCTGACTTGGTTAACGAAGATGATGTTCTAAATTAATTTAGATTGTGCTATGATCAGTAGTACTTTCTAAGTCAAATTAGCCAACTCAGACTCATCAAGTAAATGGTGCTTAATGATCCAAAGGACGGTTTATCGAACACAAGCATTTACATTATTGCTCGCCAAGTCCGAAACTGAAGGTTATGACAAGGACTCTTTTCCTTGCCGCCGATGATCTCACCACTAGGACCTCACTTTCCAACTTGACGCCATGTCCCTCTCGAAGGGAAGGAAAAAGGAAATGAAGAAAAAAAAAACAAAAAGACACTTTTGCCGTAGTCTTCCCTCTCCTTTGACAACAAGCCACATGATCTTCTTTCTAAGTTGCTAATATGTTTCCTTCCAATCTCCAACCAAATCATCTTCATGATATCTTCTTTCTGTCATTTGTACCATCATATCTATTGAACTTGGACACGAAAAAATTAGATCTCAACTCAAGTTCGATCTAATTGATTAATTGTATTGGAGTTGCAAGTGAAGCTAAGCAACCACAGGTCAAGTCTGCATTGACCAACTCATGAGCCACCCACGCAACCCCTCCTGTCTCCATCACATCAAAAATGATTTTTGCATCCATCACAACTGCAAAAGTATAAACAAAATTTTGTTCATCAATAATCTGCAAATTTCATTGCTAGTTTATCCCTACAATTACTTTGGTGTCTCCATTTAGTAAGATAACACAAGTTTAGTTTGTTTAAACATGAAGCCAGTTCAAAGAACTCGAAATCATGGAGAACAAGTTTACAAGAGGTTTACTAAATGCATTCAGAACAGAAACACGAGAATCAAATGGATCCCACTCTATGGATCAGAAGAAAGACGAAAAATAAACGACAATGACTGAAAGAATCAAATGGCCGGGCAATGAAAGTAATTACATATTCAGTGTTCAAGTACTCTGAATTCAGAAATTGTTTTGCAAGAACAGTTCTTGCTGCGGAGATGCCGGCCCAATCTCTTCCTCCAAGCACCTCAAGCCGTCCCCAGCCCCGCCGTTCCCTAGACTCCTGCCATCTGAATTCTTCCCTTCTGTCTCAGCTTCCGATCGCCTCTGCGAAGAGGTCACACTGGGAAATGTGATCCATGAAGGAGCTCTGTACTCGAACTGGTCATCCGCATCTGTTGTGTCATTCTCGGAACATGACTGATTTGAAGATCTATGGGAACCCTTTTTGTGGAGCCTGCTGCTCCCCAAGATTACCTCGGTCGGCAAGATCGGCTGCTCGTTACAAGGACTACCCATCAAGAGCGCAAGACCTCTCTCCAACGCGGTTGTAACCTTATCCATGGACGGCCTGTCCTTTCCTCTCATCCTCACGCACTTGCCCGCCGTCGCAGCTATCTTCTTAAGAGCCTCCCACTCAGTGGGAGGCTTCAGCGACGAGTCTAGAATTGCTGAAATATTCCCGGCTTTGATCAGTGGAACAGCCCATTCGACGATATTCCCTTCTTCAAACTGCATATCAATGGCTTTACGACCACTTAAAATTTCAAGGAGGAGAACTCCAAAGCTGTAAACATCTGATTTTGTGGTCAAGTAGTGAAGCTTGTAATATTCAGGATCGAGGTAGCCCAGAGTACCAGCAGGAGGTTCCGACAACGGTGAGCTGCTATCCACTGGGCCCAACAATGAAAGACCAAAATCTGCAACTCGAGCATTGTGTTCCTCATCAATGAGAATGTTTGAAGACTTGATGTCCCTGTGAATCACAGGAGGGCAAGCATATCCGTGCAGGTATTCGATTCCCCTAGCAGCTTGGACAGCAATGGTGACCCTGCGAACCCAATCCAACTGCTGTTTTAGGCCCGGATCCTTGCCGTGGAGATGTTGATACAAGGAGCCGTGGGCCATGAACTCATAGACCAGCAACCTTTCTCCACCTTCCTCGCAGTACCCAAGCAAGTTAAGAAGATGGGCATGATTTAATCTCGAAAGAAGGTCAAGTTCTGTATGGAATTCCTTTGAGTTCTTAACATCAGATGCTCTTGTGGCTTTCTTAACTGCAACCAGAGTTCCATCCTTCAGAACCCCTTTGAAAACACATGAAAAGCTGCCCTTTCCGACTAGTGATTCCTCGCTGAATCCACCTGTTGCCCTTTCCAGCTCTTCGTATGTAAACATCTGGGCTCGCCTAATTTTCAAGTCCTCCAAATCAGGCCGGACCTTTATTGGCTCCTTGCGGAATGAGTATGTTCGGGATTTAGGTACAATCACATCAGAGTCCGAACATCTACAATTCTGTAGTTTGTGACGAATGTAAAGGCATGCGACTACAGAAACTGAGCTCACGAAGACAACAGCAAATGCAACCTCAGCAACAAAGATTGGAATTTGAAAAGATAGAAATCTGTGGCCCTTTGATTTGTTTCCTGATGTGCAGAAGGTGTGGCATTCGCTTGACATGCAACTTGAACAGTTGAAAGCACAACCACGATCTGAAGTCAAATTGCAGGGTGTAGATTGGTAAGACCCATTGGGGCAACCAATGCTGCATGGTAAACACACTCTTGATTCAGCTGGCTTGCAAACTTTATTCCCGGAGCTCATGTGGATGAATTCATAATACCCAGGACCACAAGGATTTGAAGCACAAATTCCAGGAGAAACTGCCATTGGTATCGACCAGGGACCTCCAGTGCCCCAGCATAGTGGCCTAAGTGAAGGCTCTGCGAGAACACCGCAAGTGAAGTAATCTCCAGCCACAATTTCATACACCCTTGAATCTCTAGGTGGGGGCACACTGTTCTGAAGTTTGAAACCCCAGCAGACAACTTTGTGATCCATCCTCTTAATTCCGCAAGCATGGAACCTTCCACCGGCTACCGAAACCATAGGATCCATGGGAACCATGTTAACATCCCCTTGGCCTAAAATGTCAGAAGAAGACTGCTGCGTCGCCAAACTCCTTCCCCAGCAAAAGACTTGAGAGTTCTCCAAGATCCCACAGACATGAAACCCACCAGCTGAAATAGACTGGAACCTCAAGTTTCTCGGTCTCAGACTTATAACACCACTCCCTGTCTCATCGCCCCAACACAATGTGGTTCGATTGCGAGCAAACATACCGCAATTGAACACTGAACCAGCGGTGATTGACATTATAGTATCATTGAACTCGTGAGAGGTAGTCATGTTGTAGCCCCAACAATCTATTATGGATACGCCTCTCCGAGAGCCCTTACTCGGCACACGAAGGGCACAGAGGTGATCGTCACCAGCACTGATCTCTGAGTAGGCTGCGCCTTCCACCATGGGCTGAGGAACACCCATACTGACATAGATGTTGTTGCCCCAGCAGTAGGGTTGGTGAGCATCCAAAAGGAGTCCGCAAACAAATCCATCACCAGCTGTAAGTCCCAGGAGAGGAAGTCTAAAAGGTGCTCCATAGAGTATGGAAGCATCAGCGCCAAAGCAAGAGACCAGGTGAGACCCATCTGAGCTAAGACCACAAAACACTGGGCCATTTTCTCCATAAGAGACAGCAATGGAGGACATCGACCCAAGACCTGAAACCCCCAAACTAGCTGATCCACAAATGACCACCAAAATTGCAGCTAGTGTGAGAAATCCAACACCAAAATTGCTCATTTTTTTTTGGTCAAATCCCAAGATTTCGTGCGAGCATAACAAAAGCTAATAAAGTTCATAGAAACATATCGTTCATTTAAGTAAGAGCTGCATTAGATCAAGCAGATGATAGGTGGCCACTCACGGAGTCCCTTTCTTTGAGCAACCGCAAAAGAACCAACTTGACGGGAAAAACAAATCCAAACCTGGAACCGGGGATTCCCCATCAGAATGCAGCAGCTTGCAAGATGAGATTTTTAGGGTTGAAAACGACCAAGAACGCTAAACCTGCGAAAAATCTCAATTCGCGAGCTCCAACTCGAATGCGACGGCGCCCGTCCCAAACCATGGACAGCAAGCGGTCTTCCTGGCCCTAGCAGGCAAGCAAGGCTAAGAGAAGTAGATGAATCTGGGGAGGAGCACAAACTGGAAAGGAGGAGCGAGGAAGAGCGGAACTAAAGGTGCGGAGAGGGATGGGAGCATTGAATGCCATCAATTGTAGCTCCATGGTTGGAAGCATGTGTAGTGTAGGGCAGTAGGTGTAGTATTGAATGCGGAGTAAATGCCATATGTCTGCATACCTGGATCTCTGCACACTTGTCCATCAATGGGATCCCTGTGCGCCATGACCGCACCTTTTCCTTTCATCTTCTCTGCTTGCTCCGCTCTGCTCGCTTTCCCCTCTCTCTCTCTCTCTCCATCGATCGCTGCGTTGAAGAAGTTTGAATTTTAAAAAAAACCAAAAAAAAGTGAAGCTTTCGACCTTCTATACAGCGCGTGTTGTATAGACTTTTTGCCTACTGCCTAGTGAAGCGTGCAAAACTTTTTTTAAAATAAATATTTAAGAATTAATTTGGCAAAAAAAAAATAAGAAAATATTCTTATTATAAAGCTTTATAAAATAGATCACTATAAAATATATTTAAAATATTTGTTTAACGATTAACTAATGTTCTATAATATGTTAAAAAATTATGTAATTTAACAATAATATGCATAAAAATACTTTTAGATTAAAATATTCTTTATTAACCTAATTTAAATTGCTTAAATTTATTTTCATTTAGTAAAATATATTTTAAAACAGCTATTGTTGATAAGTATTTATCTAGCAACTATTTAATATTACAATAATAAATTTAGACGAATTTAAATAATTTTGACAGTAAAATAAAAATATTTTGATATAAAAAAAATGATAGAATGCCCTCACATTTATTTTAGAAAAAACAATCTTTTAACAATTTAATAATTAGGAATACTTTTTTATTTTTGGCCGCATTATTTTTTGTATATGCATTCACTTCATAATATCATACTACTACAATAAAACTCATTTGATGAGAAATTGATTTACAAATTACATAAAAGTATTCAAATCAACGACATCTTTTGGAGATAAAAATTCAGCATTAATTTATTTTTTTAAAACAATCTCTTAATTTGTATAGATTGTCTATACAAAAGTAACAAAAGCAAAGTGATGAGCAAAGAAAAAAGCAAATGTACTTGACCTCTAAAAAAGAAAAATCATCGATATCCCTTATGGGTTACTCCATCTCTCCCTCCCTCAATTATTTTTTTTTTAAATTTATCTTCCTCCCTGCACCCTAAAATAAATTAATATAATAATTCCAGTCATAGAGTAAAATTTAATTAATAGAAGATAAAGTAAAATAAATGTTCCAGATCTATACACATTTATCGGCATTTTATCATTACATATATTCCTTTTATAATTTTGGCTAATTTAAGAATACCGATTTAGTAATTTATGAGAAAATTATTACGACAATTCATCAGTTCAAGTATTTAAAGTTTCAAAAATCAAATCACGTATTCAAATTTTAAAATTATCAAAACATATATTTCATATCCATTTTAACCCTATTTATTATTAGGAATTGAATATTTCAAAATTTTCAAATCACATACTTCATAACTATGTTAGCCCTCTTTGTTATTACGCAATTGCTAATGTATAGCAATTAATTCGAGATATTATTCATCAGTATAGTTTGTCCGGAGTGGATTGTTATAATGTAGTGATAGATTAATTTTTTTTAAATGATCAATTTATATTTAAAAAATCACTACTCTAATATATTTAGTCAAATTAATATTTGAGGTCAAGAATATAATCAAGAAAAATAGCCGAACACATAATATCTAATTCCAAGTCATTCCGAGCACTCCAGGTCCATTAGCTGGTTAGCTAGTTTCCTAACTAATGAATCTATAGAGCTTGAAATGGTATAAAATCGAATCATATTTGTGCATGTAGTTTTCCTGATTATATCTGTGTCCTTAAATATCAATTTGATCCAATATATTGAGAGCAATAATTTTTTAAATATGAATCGCTGAGTATTAAAAAAAATCACTAATCTCAATATATTATATCAAATTGATGATTATGACATGGATATAATCGGGAGAACTAAATGAATATATAAAATCTAATTTCATATCATTTCGAACTCTCTAAATCCATTAGCCGATTTTGGCTATGATTTGAACGTAACTGGCCGATGGGCCTAGAAAGTTCGAAATAACATAGAACCAAGTCATATCTGTTCATCCAATTTTCTTGATTTATAATCACACCCTGAAAGATTAATTTGACATACTAAATTTAGAACAGTGATTTTTTGAACACAAATTAAATTATTAAATAGTTTACAGCGTAGCAATCTATTAAAATTGTTTATTATTTTGCGGGCATGTATATAATCAAGAGAACTAAACGAATGCATATAACTTGGCTCAATATTGTAAATGGTGATCGAGACGGTCGCCTATGCACCACCTAAGCGGGAGGCGAACATCAACCGCACCACCTCAAGCTGAGGCAATGCTTGCGGCCCGGAGGGGTTGCTCGGGTCGGACGACGAGCTCGAATACATTGCTCGAGCCCGATGACAGGTCTGGACTCGTCGCACAATCTCGATGATGCATTAAACTGTAGGGTTTTTCGGTCCACGAAAACCGCTTTTTCGCGTCGCGGAAACCCCGAAAGCCCCAATAGCAAGGATCCGAGCGAAGAAAGCCATTTCAAAAATTACGAGTGCTCGTTTACATGCTTCAAAACCCGATCTACTCCTAGATCTAAAAAGGGATAAACATTTTACCTTTGATGCGTGCCCCGTTTAATCCCGTTCGCTCCTTTGGATGTCGAATCTCTAGGACGTCAAGTGTCGTCCCTCTAGAAGTATCCACGCGAACAAAAGTAGATGGATGAAATCCTTTAGGTGTGCTAGCACCTTGTAGGATTCGGCCAAGAGGAGAAGAGGAAGAAGAACTCCAACAATTGGAGAGGAAGAAGAGAAGACACCACTTAATGGAAAAATGGAACAAAACTCTCTTTTGTTCTTCCATGGTGGCCGGCCACTTAATGGCCATTAATGGCCATTAAGTGGCCGGCCATAATGGCCACTAATGGCGATTAGGTGGCCTTCCTTAATCCCCTTTCAATTTGAATTCAAATTCAAATGGGGGGAAACCAAGCCAAGTCATCACTTGGTCAAGTCAAGGTGAGGTGGCCTTTTGGTCAAGTCAAACTTACCTTTTATGGAATTTCCATATTTAGTCAAGTCAAACTTGACTCCATTTCTTCTCCCATGTCAAGTCTAACTTGAAGTGGAACCAAGTCAAGTCAAACTTGATTTGGATTTGGGTCAAGTCAAACTTGCCTTTTATGGACTTTCCATATTTAGCCAAGTCAAACTTGACTTCATTTCTTCTCCCATGTCAAGTCTAACTTGAAGTGGAACCAAGTCAAGTCAAACTTGATTTGGATTTGGGTCAAGTCAAACTTGCCTTTTATGGACTTTCCATATTTAGCCAAGTCAAACTTGACTTCATTTCTTCTCCCATGTCAAGTCTAACTTGAAGTGCAACCAAGTCAAGTCAAACTTGATTTGGGTTTGGGTCAAGTCAAACTTGCCTTTTATGGACTTTCCATATTTAGCCAAGTCAAACTTGACTTCATTTTTCTCCATCTATTTGTTCTTTGCGTGTGACCCTATAGGTTCTTGTAACGTTGGCAATGCTTCTAACCTCTTAGAAACATAAGCAATGAGCGGTATCTAGCAACACATCATTGCTACCCAAGTTACAAGAATGTTGAGATCCAACATCACCAATGTGACTAATAATTGTGACCATCAGAATATTTGACAACGTCCTTCTATCCTCGATATCTAGATCGATCTTTCATGAGGCATAGACCGTGTCATCCTCCAATCAATCTAGGCGTCTTGAACTCCAAGTAGACTCACTATAATCAAATAAGCTCAATATCTCATATTGCCTTATTTGGGCATGGCCATGCACTTAGTGATCTCACTCTATCAAGACTATGATATCTCTCCCGTCATATAGGAGGGATAGATCCCATCTACATCACTCACATCCCTCCGCATAATTTGTTACATACCCAGTAATCGCCTTTATAGTCCACCCAGTTACGGGTGACGTTTGACGAAACCAAAGTACATAACTCCTTATGTAGGGAACTATGGTGACTTCAGGTCTAAGGACTAATAGTCATACTAATAGTCACATGAGAAAGTATATGACACTCATATAACGATCCATGATACTTTCTCATGGTGGGTCATTCAGTATACATTCTCTAATGTATACCCATGTGTCAACTTGATATCTCATATCCATGACTTGTGAGATCAAGTCATCATATTGACCTACATGCTAGTATCTATGCATTAACATTGTCCTTGAATGTTAATACTTGACTAGGAATAATTAAGAGTAGTGTTCTCTATATCATCTCACTATCGATTCAACTAATCGATTGATATAGATAAGAACCTTCTACTCAAGGACGTTATTATACTAAGTTATTTGGCACCAATACACATAAGTACAATAACCATAAGAAATGCCTTTATATATAAGAAATATATATACAAGAATATGATACATTGAGTCCAAAAAGTAATCATCATATGATTGGCTCTAGGGCTCTCACTAACATAAACTAGTCGTTTGACTGAAACAGAATAGGCGGGTAAACTGTAAATTAAGGTTTACTTCAATTATTTTAGATTTATAATTTTAATCAGCAGCTAACTATAATTGAGATAATTAAATAAACTTAATTAAAATATAATAAAATTAACTTATTAATTTAATATATATATATATATATAATTATACTTTTATTTTTAAATATTAGATATTTAAATTTTTAATTAATAAATATTATTAATCAGTAAATATTATAAAATAATAATAATTATTTATAATATTATATATAAAAATAGTAAAAAAATTCAACCGCCTAAGCACTGCTTAGGTGGCCGAGACAATAGGTGGTCACCAGCCGCCCTACCATCACCTATCGTCATTTACAACACTAACACTGCTTGTTTCCATGTCATTCTATCCATCAATCAGTTTTGACAAAATCCAGACTAAAATCGATTGATGAACCTAAAGTTCGGAATGATATAAAACAGTTCTATTGATTATATATATCTCCTCAAATATCAATTAACATAATATTGAAAGCAATAATTTTTGTAAAATACGGCGATTCGAAAATCCGGACCAGAAAATTTTTCGGGAATTTTCCGGATTGAGTCTAGGGTTTCCGACCCCTTAGGCGAAGTTTCGGGGAGTTAGGTGGAATAAAATTATATATTTTGAGGGCTTAAGAGCTAGTAAAGCAAACTAGGGGAGTTAAATGTTAAAAATCAGAAATCATAAGGGTTTAGTATGAAATGGAGAAAAATGAGGGGCTTTTCTGCAAAAGACCCCCACCCTTTATTATAACCTCGTGCCCTAGCCGCAGCCGCCAAAGCTGCTGCGTTTCTTCTTCCTCCCCTCGCGAAGCCCGCAGCCAGCGCCGACTCGATTCCTCCCTTCTTTTCCCCTTTGCGTGCCCTAGCCGCGGCGTTTCCCCGAGCCTTCTTCTTCCCTCTTCTCCTCCGTGACACCGCCTTGCCTTGCCTTGCCGGAGCGCGACGCTGTCACCGCTGACCACCACCTCACAGCCGCTGTCTCTTCAGGTGAATCCATGATATGGTGAAGTCCACTTCCGGCGATCTTCGCTCACGCCCTCTCCCCACGCGACGACGGGTGTATTGGGGGAGTACTCGGCTTCATTGCGATCGTATTGCGTTCCCTCACTTCAAAACAATCTCCGAGCAAGCGAGCAGGTCATTGATAATCTCTCAGAGGTAAGCCTTGATTCTTTTTGTGTGGTAGCGGTTCTTCTCGGAGATTTGTCTGATGTACCTCGGTTTCCCAGGGGTTCTCATCATCGCCGATGATTATAAGGCTAGTTTTGTGCCGTTTGAGTTTCCTGTGTTGAGGGATAGGGTAGGGATCAAGGAATGCTGTCGAGGGGTCTATTTTGTTGATGGAAGCTGAATCCATTGATCTAGGTAAGAATCGGTTCTTTAGTTTTGATCTTGGTTTATATTGTGATCTTGTTTTGGCTTGGATCTGTTGGATTCACTTTGAATTAATGTTGCGTTTTGAGTTGAGAGTTGGAATTGGTTGAGGATTGATTTGCTCTTAATATGTTCTGCTATAGATCTATTTCAAGGGATGAACTAACAGCTTAGAACAACAGCTTAGTTGTATGAAATTTATGCTGTAATGAAGCATGATTTTGAATCTATCTCGGGTTTGTTTAGAGGAGTTTCTGAGAGTTGATTTCTAGTTTTGATGGGTTCTTGGGATTACTCTGTCCTATATTCGAATGATGCCTTGTTGTGTATCCCAAATTGAATTACAACTCTGTTTGATTTGAAATACCACACTGTGAGCTTTGGATGAACTAAGTGTTGAGTAGGGAACTGATCAGTGGGCTGTTGGGATGATTTGAGCTAAAATTTTGAATGTTTGTTCTGTGATGGATCAAATTTAGATGTAAGGAATCCTGTTTTACCTTGTTTACATTGATTCCTATGACCTACCGTGAGTGGTTGGGTTTACTCTTGTTAATCTAGTAGATTGTGCTGTGGGATACATTGTATCTTGATCAGAATATTATAATACGTTATGGGTTCGGTGTGTGGAAGTGGAAATTAATTCATTCAGTTGTTAAAAGCCTAATTTAGTTAGGTTGTGGCATGATTAGGGTTAATTGGGGGATTAAACCTAATAACCTAACTTGATCGATTCGGGTTTTGAAACCCTAACATGAGTCTAATCTAGGTAACTGGGGATAACTAAGGGCTACTCATTTAATTGTGATTAATTAAATGAAACGGGATAATTAGGATGATCCTAATTAATTGAGATAACTCGTTTAGCTATAAATTATATATTATTATAGCTAAACATTATACCTTTGATACAAGGTTTTGATTGGGTGTATCATTGCTGATTACCAGACGGGAGGTTCTTTTCTGATACGAGCATCTCTCTTAAGGCGGGTACCCCTTGACTTATCTTGTTGATATTGTCATATTGTTATGCATAGACTGTTATAGATAGCAGTAAGTTTATACGCTATCCTTGTTGAGTTATTATGCCTGTCCTGGATACTTGTTAGTTATCCCTGAGTTATTATGCATGTTCTGGATACTTGTTAGTTATCCCTGAGTTATGTCTGCCTGGATACTTGTTAGTTATTCCTGAGTTATTATGTTTGTTCTGGATATTTGTTGGTTATCCCTGAGTTATTATGCCTGTTCTGGATACATGTTAGTTATCCCTGAGTTATTATACCTGTCCTGGATACTTGTTAGTTTTCCCTGAGTTATTATGTCTGTCCTGGATACTTATTAGTTATCCCTGAGTTATTATATCTGTCCTGGATACTTGTTAGTTATCCCTGAGTTATTATGTCTGTCCTGGATACTTGTTAGTTATCCCTGAGTTATTATGCCTGTCCTGGATACTTGTTAGTTATCCCTGAGTTATTATGCCTATTCTGGATACTTGTTAGTTATCCCTGAGTTATTATGCCTGTCCTGGATACTTGTTAGTTATCCCTAAGTTATTATGCCTGTCCTGGATACTTGTTAGTTATCCCTGAGTTATTATGTTTGTTCTGGATATTTGTTGGTTATCCCTGAGTTATTATGCAGTTAGATCTATACAGTCTCAAGTATTGTCATATCTATATGTATGCTTAGATATCGTGAGGTATCTCTTGCGTTTGACATTGAGAGATCTGTAGATTTCGGCCAGTATACCTTGTAGGTTACCTGTATTTCCTGTTATAGGATTTCAAACTGAGACTTAGTATACTGAGGACTTGGGGAGGGAGGTATGTGTACCCATCATACACCATCCTTGCATTGTTGCATGCCGGCGATCAGCGACTCCCTTGTGGTTGAGCCTAATCGTCTTCCGGCACATGATATGCACACACGGCCACTCATGGGTTAGTGGATACCGCTGGGTGTGTGCATTTGCTCTGTATTGCTCCACTCGTCCGCTCAGGGGTAGTGGTTTCGGAGCGTGGTAGCAAGCAGGGATCCCTTCTCTACCCATAGACCAGAGAAGATGAGAGAGATATCTCCCCCATATATACATGGGGCAGAGCGATAGCTCTACCAGCATCCTGTCCTCTCGGTCACTCAGGAGCAGTGATGGCAGAGTGCGGACAGTGTCACAGCTCTACCCACTCGGCCGACACAGTATCGCATGTCTCGGTGACTTGACTGGAGTTAGGGGTGACCATGGCATTGCACCATGTGCATATTTTGCATTGTGCATTGTTTGCTGCACTTGATTTCTGCACTTGTTTGACATGTATATTCTGGAGACTTGTTATCTGAGATTATATGTCTATTGATATTCCCTTGGTACTTATGACCCTCTTTTTAGGTTAGATGGATTTTGGTATGTATCTACCTCAGTATTTTCGGTTCAAGTCTTTCCCTATTGTTGAAATGAGACTGTATTAGCGGAACTCTTATTCTAGTATAACTTTCTATGCATATCTGCTGGGTATTCGCTGAGTTATGGACTCACCCCGTTGTCATATATTTTTATTTCAGGTTGAGATACTTGGAGTCGCCAGAAGAGCCCAGCAGCTAGTCCCTACCCATCGCGACCGCAGGATTTTGTTTTATCCTGTTTAGTGCATTATTTTATATTCCTTTTAGTGATTTGTATATGTCATGTGTCGTGTGCCCTAAGGGGTTTTGTGTATTGGTTGTTTCGTCGTAAGTCGGACCGGTCCGCAGTTCAGGTATGATTTACTTAGTTGTCGGGTATTTTTACGTTGTGTTTATCTATTTTGGAGGCCTGAGGCCAAATATATACTGCGTGGGTTGTCATATATATTGTTTGTATGTGTAAATTTTCCGCCGGACAGGGGAGGTGCTGTCCAATTTTCTATTGGATCAGCGGCTCCTGGATCTCGGGGCGTGACAATTTTTTTGAATACGAATTTATTTGATTCATGTTGAAAAGATTATCGCTCTTAATATATTATATCAAATTGAAGTTTGAGTGCGTGAATATAATCAGGAGAACTAGACGAAAATATAGAATCTTGTTTCATATCATTCCAAACTCTAGGTCCATCAACCGATTTCAATTCAGATTTGATTGAAACCGACTAATGGACCAAGAAAACTCTATAGAATCAAATTTTATATATTCATTTAATTTTTCTAATTATATTCATGCCCCCAAAACATAAATTTAGCTCATTATATTAAAAGTAATACTTTTTTAAACACAAAACAGATTTTTAGTTGATTGCGTCACTGTAGCAATCAATTAATCCCAAATCGATTGCTAGTACATAACAATCGATTAAGAACCATAACAAGGGCAAAAATAATATTGAATACTTGATTTAATAGTTTTGAAATTAAAATATGTGATTTAGAAATTTAAAAATTTACCTATACAATTGGATAATTTATCAAAATTATTATATGGATTTGAATGGTTTAAATCGACAAATAAACACTCCTAAAGGCCACGAAGCAAATTGTGTACGATAATTCTTTAATAAAACAAAATAAAAAATAGAATCTACTTATTCTTAAATTTGTTCTAGATTTATAAGGTAGAAAAATGTTTATGAATGAACAAGTACGTCAAACAATATACATGAAAAAATTAAAAAAAAAATCTTTAGAGGAGCCACAACAACAATGTAATTTAGAGAAGAAAGGGAAGGTTAAACCCTAGTGAAACACAAGGACTACTACAATAATATTAATGTGCCCTTTTAGTTTTCATGCTCCCATTCATCACATGGCGTATCTAGCATCGCCCGGCATCATCTTTCAACACCGGCCAACGAAAATTTAATTAGTATAAAAATAGTAATAATAAATTTAAAAGGAAATAAAAATAAATAGAAAATTCAAAAAAAACAAAGTGGAATATTTTTCTAATTTTTTAAACAAAAATTGTTATCCAGCTAGAGTTTAGTATAAGTAGGGGTGAGAAGAGAAAAATTGGGTTAAATCGAATTAACTAATTTAGAAGTTAAATTTGATTTTTTCAATATTTTATTTTTTTAATATCATTTATTTTTTAGGGCGGTAAACAAACCAAGTCATGTCAAGGTCTAGAGAGTTAGCTTATTTGATAAGATAACTGAGAAACCTAAAATGAATTAAACAATTAAAATAATTATTTAAGTTTGACTTGGTTTATTTTTTTATGAGCTTAAGCTTGGTTCAAAGGTTAGAATAAACTTGATTCATTTAAATATTATCGAATTCTTAATTCAAATTTATTTGTTTGCTTGAAACATTTATTTATTTAATTATTAAACTTAATAATTCAAACTTTCAAAAGTTCAAGCCGGTAAGCGAAGCTTAAAATTAATCAATCCATTAAAATAATTATTCAAATTTGGCTTTGTTTATTTTTTATAAGCTTGAGTTTGGTTCAAGCTTGATTTGAATTTGATTCCTTTAGATATTATCGAGCTCTCCATTTAAGTTTGTTTGTTTGAAACTTTTATTTATTTGATTATTAAACTTGATAATTCAAATTTATATATTCATTTAAATAGTTTCTTTGTTTATTTAGGATGGTTTCTTTTGTTAATTTAATATGTTGATGAATATAATTCATGAACATTCACAAAGATTATTCACAAACATTAACGAGTTGAACATACCGCACAAACTCCATGCAAACCTTAAGTATTTTTTTTTGTTTGAAAATTTTTGTACTTAATACTATAACCCAAATGGGAAGACTAAACCCTAGGGGTAATCGCAAGAAAAAAAATAAATTTAAGAAAAAATCAAATACACTAGGTGTGCACGAGTTTGCACAGTAAAATCCTTAGCATAAAATTTCTGTGTGTGTGCGTGCGCGCGTGCTCGTTTAATTTAACAAGTTATTCAAACTTATATATTTAATTGATCTTTATACGAACGAATATAAATAAACTCTTACCAAATCAAACACCAAACTTATTCATGAACATTTGGTTCAATTACCACCCTAGTTATTTCAATTAATTTGATTCGATTACAATTTTAAAATTTTAAACAAAATAAATCAAAATCCTAAATCCCTAATTTAAATTAATTGAATAGAAAATTAAAATTGAATAAAAATATATAATTATTAAAAAAATAAATTAATTTGATAAAACTTAAATTAATTAATATTTTATCAATTCAATTTATTTGATTTTGTTAAAAAAATTGATTTATTTAATTTTAATTAAATCAATTCGATCTATTCAACTTTGAACAGATAGCTCAACCTAGAACACAAGAAACCAAATTTTATTTAAAATAAAAGATAATTTAACCTTTTTATTTTTATTTTTAACTGATAAATTATCTTTCCTCTTTTTATAGGCGTTTTCCATAGCGGACCCAATTGAGCGCACACAATCATGCTCGGCTTGGAGTCACGGGTCGTGCCCGGTGTGACTCATGGCAGACCATGCCTGATCCAAATGTATAGGATGCTTGAAAATATATCCAAAACCATATAACAAATGGATTTTTTTAAAAGAAAACTGTTCCGGAAGGAAACGATGTCGACGTCAGTCATCAGGATTCAGCCCGCGCGGGCGCTGACGCTAGAGGAAGAACTCACACCATGTGATATTAACACGAGCGTTAGGGGAACACGCCGGAGGTTATCCGACGGGACCCACTCCGACGCTTAAGTCAGTGCCTCGATACAGGAGACAAAGGGAAGGCAAGAAAGGAGATATGCATAAAGTAGAGAGAGCCCAACCTCTTTACCAGAGAGGTTGGAATATCTTTTATACCTACGGCGGCTGTCTCATGAGTCTCCACGACATTTGCCACGTCCCCCAATTGTCGGTTACAGGATCACTTTTGCAACGGTCCACGCCGTCATTAAGTTTAGCCCGTTGCGATAATTATGAGTCATGATGACTCTGCGATAATGAGTGATGGTTTTCCGAAGATCCGAAGAAATAGAGATCGTTCCTTGAGGTCGAATGGTTCTTGGGCTTCACTTCCCCGAGGTGATCTCGGGATCTTTTGGCCCGGGGAGTCCCAGGCATTTTACCTTCCCGAGATGGTCTCGGGGACCTGACTTCCTGAGGTGATCTCGGGAATGTGTCCTCTGATTTGATCTCCGGGACATGTCTACCCGCGGGGGGTCTTGAGGGATCTCCTTCCCGAGAGGGTCTCGTGAGCTCTGGAAAGAGAGTCGTTCAGACTCGCTATATCTTGTCACATAGCTTCTTCAATCCGTGTGTCAACCATGGGGTGCTTAACCCCATAAAAACCATTTGATTTTTTTTTCTTCCGTCATTCTTACTCGAACAAAATAAAGCCCGACCACATAATTTATCATAAATTATTTTTCATATTTTTTCACCCAAGGCAAATCCAACTTGCGTATTAGTGGCTCATACTCGTACATATTCTCCTTCTAGTTTCTCACATATATATAACATAAATGTCGCACGCTAATATCATGACTTCACATGCATGGGCATGGCTTCTTTTGAACAAATAGCATTGATGTCTCGTGAATGCCCACCCAACCCTACAACATATGCGTATGGTCCCTCACAAGCAATGAAGCAACTCGTGAAAAAGGAAAGAATGGCAATAAATGCAATATTTTCTAAAAAAAATTAAACTGAACTAGTGTAGTTAATGGTAATTGAGTCGGGTGCGAAGGGTTGAGTCGAACACAACCAAAGTCTAAATGGCCACAGTTCCATGCCAAGCCAACATGCAAGGAAGGATTGGGCAATAAAAATTTCGACCATGGAAAGAGTTTCACAGAAAGAAAATTTCACTGAAACTACTGTAGATACTAACGCATGATCTAAATTATGAAAGTAAAAAAAAAATTAGAATGATTTGATAATGATCCCGTCTTTCGTAAGCAATCAACACCAGCAACTCATGATGCTCAAATTTATTGACGGCCCCCGGGACTATGGTGCAGCGGTAAGGTCACTAATTGTTAACCCATGCATCCGTGGTTCGATCCCCAGCTACGGCGCATTTTGCAGGAATTTTTCCTCCAAATGGGGAGCGAATCCTGGGCCGCTGGGCTTCTAGACTGACCACCGCGAGCGCTTCCCGATTTACTCTGGCGACCGGTGGGAAACATCCGTGGGGCCGGGCCGGTCACCCCAGGTTCAATTTGTCTGCTGCCTGGTTCATCATTTTTTTTTCAAATTTATTGACGGACCTTTCAAAAGAAAATTATCTCCACGGGATGAACTGATAATTAATACATAAATGTTACCATCAAAAAATTTAGGGATCAAATCCTGACAAAGTCAGTATGCTCATCTTCCCCACGCGCTAGCCACAGGATCCGGGCTAATAGCCCCAGTGATTTATCTCCTCTGTGTTGGTCCTGGGACGTGTTAACGGGAGTACTGGGACGAGCGAATCACCTTTTTGCTATCAAATTTGTTGTCGAAAGTGTGATCACGTAATCGAAAAACTATTCCACTTTCATATTCATGAACCAAATCCCACTTAATCTCAGATGGATGTACTTCCTCACGTATTCTTCTGACTTCCACTTGAATGAATCAAAAATTGTTTGACACACCCTTCTCCTCTTTCGATAGCTTATATAGGAGAGCAAAGTGTAAGGAAGAGAGGGGAGAGAGAGGCAACATGTTTCCCATTTATAACATCTCTCATTCGTACAAATCAAGTCACATAAATCAAATAAGAATCATGTCACAAAGACCATATATAGGATCAAGACACAAAGACTATACATAAATTAGGTCACAGAAATCATATAGTCACAAAGACCATATAATCACATAAACTAAAAGAACATTCAATTCATACCTTAGGGAAAATGATTCGTGTGACGGTAAATATACTGAACAATCAATGCAAAAAAAGTTGTTACACTTAATTGTTCTCTGAGCGATCAATACTAAGAAAGTTGTTACACTGGACTTAATCGCATTATTACATGAATCGAAGACATCAATAACTTGCTTTTACCCCCGATTAAATCATTTACATAAATATGAACATCTCGAATCACTCATGATGACAATTAACCAAGAGCATGTTCAATATTTTCATTCAATACAATTATTCGCAATCAGATATTAAATACTTAAAAAATATAATTAGTCGAGCAGTGAATAAATATCAAAAGATGTAAAATCTCTCATAATCTTCCATTTTAACTTAAATTTATTCATTTAATCAGTTGCTTTCCTGGCTATGCTCCATAGACCGAATCATTCATAGCTAATAGGATACATGCTAAAGTAGCAGACACTAATTAGAATTTCAAACAAACAACTAAATAGTCAAATAAAACTGAGATTAACTTATAATCTCAAAAGTCTCAAATAGTAGAGAAGCACGGCTCCATTCTCCTACTACCCTTATTGTCGCTAAAACACATGTGGTATGAATCACATGCTACGATGTTTTCCTTTTTAACAAATAAAGAGTGCATATTTAAAAAAAATAACATCGTACAGATTTTGATCTACACATATCTAATATTTAATCCTGAATTCAATTTATGAATTTCAATCTGGCTTTCAGCAGATTCAGTAAACGGTGGATTCATTTACTCCGCTTATTACATAAATGATCTCATCTTGATACTGATAGATCGTCTAGGCGTGCTAGAGGGGGGTGAATAGTCCTTTTTCGGATTGGATCTCTACAAAGTTGTTAGCGCAGCGGAAACAATAATATGCAAAGTAAATAAGAAGCAAAACAATGCTAACAACCTGGTTTACTTGGTATCCACCTCGGTCGGGTGACTAATCTAAGAATTCGTCGGTGGATCAACCGCCGGATAACATCCGGCTAGATCTGTCGCTCCTTATTGGTGGAGAAACCTCGCCACAAACACTTGGAAGCTCTCTGATCACAATAGACTACTAACTCACTTTACCCAAGCGAGTTTCGTCAAAAAAGATAGTAGGAAACGAGCCCCCTTTAATAGGGCTCGAATCTGAAACAGTCGCTACCAGTCGAATGCCAAAATGGCAGTCACCTGGTCCCACTCAGATTCGACCGTTATAACACAACGTTCGAATCCTGGCCAGCTATTCCAGTTGGCACCAGTCGACTGCCTAGGACAGTCGACTGGTCCGAGTCCTAAGCCTAGGGTTATACTCCCCGAGTACATTTCACTCCGCACTCGAACCCTCCCAGCTTGACCCCTGAGTACAAACACACATACTCAGACCCTCACAATTCAGTTGACTCTTCCCTAGCAGCCTTGACTGTTGCCTTCACGCCCTCTTCATCTTTGGCCCTCGTCCCTCGTCCCTCGAATGTGCACGCAAGCCTCCAGCTTGCCTCCATGCCACCCTTCACGTACGCCTCGAAGTCCGCGTCCCTCGGCTCATCATCCCTCCTATCCACCGGTGCCTTGGATGCGCACGTAAGCCTCCAGCTTACCTCCATGTCATCCTTCACCTGAAGACATCAACCAAAAGTCTATGTGTACCTGTACACCTGCACACTCATGTACACATATGAGAACACCACAAATCCTAACTTAATCATATTGCCCACACATCAAAATATCATGATCCTCCAGATCATCTCAGGGTCGATTGCCCCAACAGATACAAAAATCAAGATCATCCCAACTTATGAGTATGTCTCTATTTACAGCTACATAAGTTGTCCTATAAGTAATGGTCTTACCTTTATTTATACTCAACAAATAGAGATAAGTTGTCTTATAATCTCAACTTGCGAACATATTTATCGATACTTTATCCAAAATGTAACACCAATATATATATATATATATATATGATTGTCTTTACAATGTGTTAGATTTTATGAAGTCCCAAAAATTTTATATATCCAAAAAATAACTCTTTAGTCAATTGCTTAGTAAAAGGATTTGCAAGCATAGCACGTGTAGAAATATACTCAAGGACTACTTTTCTCTTGTCTATAATATCACTTATATAATTATACTTAATCTCTATATGTTTATCTTTGTTGTAATATTTGGGATCCTTGGAAAAAAAACTATCGCAGCTTGATTGTCACAATACACAGTAACAGGACTACCACTATCCTTAGCAATCTTCAAATGCTTCAAGAACATTCTTAGCCAGACAGTTTCTTGTACAGCCGCTACACAAGCCACATATTCAGCTTCTATTGTCAACAATGCTACACAAGTCTGTTTCTTGCTGTTCCATGAGATGGCGTCAACATTCAGCAAAAAAGTATAATCCGATGTGAATTTTCTGTCATCAAGACATCTTGCCCAATCTACATCTGTATAACCCTTTAGGCTCAACTTTGATCCTTAAAAGCAGAGACAATAATATGTTATCCCTCTGAGATATTTGAATATTCTCTTCACCACTTTCCGGTGTCTCGATTCTGTCGTTTAACTGAAAACGACTAACCAAGCCAACAACATAGTTGATATCGGGACGTATACACAACATAGTATACAATAAACAATGGCATTGACATGATTTTTTTCTTCATGTCCGCTATCTCATTAGGAGTCTTGGGATACATACTTCTGCTCAGAACAGTATCTCTCGCTACAAGAGTTTGTTCAATATTGTAATTTGACATGTTAAAGTGTTGTAATATCTTAATAATATAAGCTTCTTAAGACAAACCCAAAAGACTTTTTGAACGATCTCTAAAAATCTTCACCCCTAAGATGTACTCAGCTTCTCCCATATATATTATGTCAAATTGTGATAAAAGTCATGATTTGACTTCTATCATAAACTGTCATTTTCAACTATTAGCATATCATCAACATATAATGATAAAATGGCAATCCAATGATCTTCATTAATCATTTCGAAACTATAAGATAAAATGACTCTGTTGAATCTTATGCTTCATTGTCTTGACATTTGCTTTAGCCCATATATAGATTTTTTAAGTCTACATACTTTATCCTCTTGACCTTTAGCAATATAACATTCTAGCAGTCTCATATAGATTTCCTCGTCAAGATTACCATTAACGAAAGTCATTTTTATATCCATCTGTTGTAATTCCAAGTCAGAATGTGTTATTATAGATAAAATGAGACGTATTGACACAAACATCACAATAGGAAAAATGTCTCTTCAAAATTAACACCCTCCATTTGGGTATACCTTTTGCAACTAGACGAACTTTGTATCTAATCGATCCATCTGTCTTGCTCTTGAATTTGAGAATCCACTTATTCCCAATAGCCCTTTGGCCCGGATAAAGATTGACTAAATCCCAAACTTGATTATTTCTCATAGACTTTATTTCTTCATCCATTACAATTCTCCATTTTTCTTTAACTAAGCATCTCAATGCTTCCTCAGCTGTTCGAGATTCCTCATCGTCAACAGAGGGAATCATTAATGTCTCATTCTTAATGTCAAACCTTCTCCGAGGAATCATCTTACGACTACTCTTCGCAAGTCAGACTGTTGAGAAACTGAAACTGATTCATTTATTAGCAAATCACTCCCACTAGGTTGACTAAATTCAGGTTTCGCTTGTGATACATGATTTGTTGATAAAGGAACAATATCCTCCTCCTCAATTGCAAATAAAGGAATTGACTTATCAACTTCACTCTTGTTGTGAACTCAGTTTCAAGAAAAATAGCATCTCTTGACTATATTTCAAAGATGGTTCTATCATGTTACTCATCAATGAATACATAATATTTAGAAGTATCAGAATACCTTACAAAGATACACTTTTTACCTCTTGGTCCTAGTTTTCCATATTTGTGAGTCTTATCATAAACATAGGCAGCTGACCCCAAGGTCTCAGATTACTCAAATATGATTTTCTGCATGTCCAACGTTCATATGGAGTAGATGGAACAATCTTAGAAGACACTCTGTTAAATATATAGATAGCAGCTAATAATGCATCTTCCCAATAGGAAATTGACAAATTAGCTTGAGCCTTAATAGACCTAACCATATCTAAAAGAGTTCGCTTTCTACTTTCAGTAACTCTATTTTGCTGTGGAGTTCCAAAGATCGTTAGCTGTCTAATAATCTTTTTCTTATTACATGTTGTCTTGAACTGATCAGAAAAATATTCACCTCCACAGTCAGTGCGTAAGGTTTTAACCTTACGATCCAATTGATTCTCAACTCCGTTCAAATAACGTTTGAAGCAATCTAATATTTCATATTTATGAGTAATCAAATACACATGACTAAAATGTGTGAAATCATCAATAAATATAATGAAATAGGAACCTTCATGTCAGGCCTTCACATTCATTGGACCACAAACATCTAAATGAATTAATTGCAATAGTGATTCAGCTCTAATAGTCTTACCAAATGATTTCCTAGTTGTTTTTCCAGCAAACAATGCTCACATACAAAAAAAATTAATCTTAGCATGAGTGCCTAATAAACCCTCCTTACTAATCAATTCATACGTTCTTGTCCGATATGTACTTGTCTAGCATGTCAAACCTCCTCATTAATATTAGCATCACTAGTAAGACAATGTTTGAAAAACAACTATTAATTCCACAATTAATATCTTGTTCTACATCAAGAACCACGAAACCATTTATTACATAACCAGATCCAATTAACACGGAGTTAATACGAAATTCCACATAACGACTGTAAAAGTTTATAGAATAGCCTAAATCAAGGAGACTAATTACAGAACTAGATTCCGTCGAATCTCAGGAGTATAAAGGCATCATACAGAAACAAGATATGACCACCACGTTGGTTGAGTTTGCAAGTGTCAACTCCTTTAACTTCAATCCTTGCATTGTTTCCCACCATTTGTTGTCAGCTGGTACCCGACGATACTCCACGTATGTAGCTCGATCACGAGCTACATGAATCGTTGCTCCTGAATCTATAATCCACAAAGGATAAGAATCAGCTAAAACGCTGAACTAGCAACATAATTTCATGAAAAGAAGATAAATATAAATCTACCTTTTTCGGCTCAGTGCATTCCGAGCAAAATGGCCCTTCTTGCCACAGTTATAGCAAGTCAACTTGCTCTTAGGTTTCTGTCCATACTTCTTTCCTTTAACATTCTTCTTAATTGGGTTTTACCCAACAACAGCAACAACTTTTTTTTCCTTTTCCCTTTCCTTTTCCTTTCTTGAACCATCTTTTCTTATTCTTAGATCAGAACCTTCAGCTACAAAAGTCTGTCCAAAAATTCTTGCAAATTCTATTTTTTCGGTCTCTAGTTCAACATGACGTAAGACATCAATGAAAGTCTTAATACTTTTACTACGTGTAATGTTCTGTTTCATTGATTCCCAAGAATCAGGAAGGGAACGGATAACTGTCTGAACCTGTTGTTCATCAATCAACTCATGACTAGCAATTTTTAGCTCTCGAATCATATTCCTCATTTCCCTTAAATGTTGGATCATGGAGACATTCGGGAGTTTCTTATAGCAGTCGAACTTGATTATCAGCTGACGAACTTGCTCAAGCTAACTCCACTGTATTTATCTCTCAGGACAACCCAGACAGCATGAGCTGAAAGTAATGGCTCATACTCATATACCAGGTCATCTAACATCGAACTAATCAAAATACCCTTAGCAGTGGAGTCCTTTTCTTCCATGCCTTATAGGCATCAAAATCACATCTACGCTGAGCATAGAACCATCTACAAGTTCTACCATAAACTGATTTACAGCTTCTAGAACTTCTTATTCCTCAAGTACATATTTATCTTAAGGTATCATATTTTGTAGTTCTCCCCATTTAATTTTTCTCTTTTATTAAGTTCAGCTATTATATTCTTCGTTGTCATGATCTAATATAAATAAACGCATTATTTAGTAATTCAGTATAACTTATATGCATGTAATTAATAACTATCTTATTATAAATTAGAATTGGCTTACAAAATCAAGTATAACTGCGTTCCCACTCATCCTCCGTATATCCAATCTAATAAATATTGATTAGTTATTTTACATACATCCCATCATATGAACTAATCATAAATGAACTTATTATTTAAATGAAATGAATTAATCATTAACAAGTTTGTTAACATAACATAACTTTTCATAAAATTGTTCGTATATAACGACAGTAACCACTACATGACTCGTAAAAACTAAACGAGTAAATACTATTTGTAAATAACAACAGTAACAAAGACAAGACTCTAATAAATCAGATAAGCTAGCACTGCTCCGACTAGGACAAACACTAGTGCAGTGGTAAACACTATCCTTTTCATCCCAGACTTGATATGAAGTAAGTCAACTTCAGGATCCTCCATAGATTCTATAGGATCCTCCTCGATTTCTTCAATTAGATTCATCTCAAATTCCTCAGGAACCTCCTCGAATTCTACTAGATCCATCTCGAATTCCTCAAGATCCTCCTCGAATTCTACTGATCCTCTTCGAATTCTTCGGAATCCTCTTTCAGACGTCCTCAGAATCTTCCAGATCTTCTTTTGAAAAATTTTGACGAATTAGTTGTCTACACAACTCGGTATATGAGATACGTCCTTCATAGCATCCTCATATACATTTTGCAGCTACTCTACCGCGCCTCAGCAGCGAACGAATCAATGCCCCGATCTGTAATTATCTAGGACTGGAAACTCTTCCTGCTCGAGTTTCCAAAACAATCGATCCAGCCTTCCCACATGTCCTTGAATTCCGAGACTTGGCTATAGTTAATCTCTTTTATCCGTTTCCTTAGTTGATTCTGTCGCACTCGCGATTGGTCAATCTGATTATAAACTCGACATCTGGAATTGAAAATCACAATGTCAGTACAGAACCGACAAACCAATAACAAAACCGATTTAATTCAATTCACATATATGCATAAACCACAGAGCCATAAGCAGATAAGAAAAATAAATTTTCTTAATTTGAGGAGCTCTATGTGAGTAATACATCGGACTGATCGATTAGGAAATCGAATCCCCAGTCTGGGTTCATTGTCCTCATTAAAACTAATATAATTAGACAGGAATATCTTATCTAAGTTATTCTTTTTTAATCCTTAGCTCATTTAAATTGGAGTCAGACTTAATGACCAAACCAAACAAATCGGTTATGATTAAACCAACTAATAATTTGAACTAGATTATGTCTGATTGAACTAATTAGCCCTGATCAAATCAACTAATGGTTTGATCTAGATCCGAGTTTTATTGGACCAACCTGATCTAATTCAAATGATCCACATCTGATCTAATTTAATTAATTCTGATCTATTAAAATAATTCCAACTCATTTAAGCAAATTTGGTCCTTTAGATTAAATCTGACCCATTAGCTAAGCCCAATTTAATTCATATACCTTGCAATAATTAAAAGCATAAAGCCTAATTAATTTAAGCAATGGTGAATTAAAAAACAATTGATCATTTGCATAACAAATTTTTCTATTGCATATAAAAAAATGATAACGTTTTTTTTAATTATCATGCCAATGTTTTTTTTATTTTTTATTCTCGTGCCGCAACCCACGTCGTCCCATTCGTGACCGCCTTTATCGGTGTGACCACCTTCATCAGCGTGACCACATCAACTGCGATGCAGACGCCGACCAAGGGAGGGGACCAACACAAGAGTCAGTCCCAGCGACAATCAACACCGCCGCGATTTCTTCTCCGGGACGAACACTGTTGTGGGCGCATGAGGCAGTCACTAGCGTGCAACACGGCCGAGTGGGATCGTTAGTTCGTGACACTAACAGTTAGTTTGCTAACTCGAAAGAAAATCGCCGACACAAAGTCATGATTTCCAAGCGAAGTAATTTCATGCTACTTCGAACCTCACTGCTAGTGATACCATTGTAGATTCTAATACATGATCTAAAGCATGAAATACAAATTTAATACTGTAAAAAACTTACAGCGATTTGATGATGATCCCGTCCTTCGTGAGCAGTCAACAACACAACTCGTGATCTTCAAGCTTGTTGTCGGAAGTGCGATCACATAATCGGAAAGCTCTTCTACTCTTGTATTCACGAACCAAATCTCACTCAATCTCGGATGAATGTTCTTCCTCTCATATTCTTCTCACTTGCACTTGAATGAATCAAAAAAAAATTTCACGCACCCTTTTCTCCTCTTTCGATGGCTTATATAGAAAAGCAAAGTGTAAAGAAGAGTGGGGAAGGACAGGCAACGTGTGCCCACCCCATTTCTAACATGTACCAGGTACCAAGTGAAGTAAGAAAACAAAAGTTCTACTACACCATATAACAAAGAAGTTAATAAACAAATCTTGTGATCATCATTACCGTAGTTTCGATCTATGTATCAGTCATGCTAAGTGGAATGCAGTAGTGCCGGATTACATAGTATTAGCATTGACTGTACAGGTCAAACAATTCGCAAACCATTACACTGGCATTTGCAACTATGATCATGATTATTCATTTTATGAATAGTATAATTAGCTTAATTCGTACTACTACTAGGCGTGCCTCTAGATATCTTAAAAATAGCTTTGCAAAGTGAAACATTAGAAGACTAAAAGAAGGTTACAGTAACACTGTGATTACCTGGTAACGAGTATTCTGCTTCAACAAGCTGAGATTTTTCTTCCTGGTCCTTGCTTTGGCATCACACTAGTTTTTAGATACTCGAATTATGATTGGGATAGAAAACAGCATCAGCAACCCATGAAAGTCTTTCCCTCTTCTAATACAACTAAAAACCAAATAACAAACAAGTTATTCGAGATCAAGTTCAAAGAACCAATTAACTAACAAAGTAAACAAGTTGAAACTCTTTTTAAGAAGGGAGTATCTCCTCGAGTTTGAAAGAAAATATATTCAGAAGTCTCTGCTTGAAGTGTTCATGATGTTCTCAGCATCTAGCATGGTAATTTAACTATTACTGAAATAGTTCATTTGGAAAAGTGTCGTTGATAGAAAACATCAGTTCTGTATCACAAATTCAAACCTCTTGTTAAAGAAGGTACTATGTCTCCTGAAGAATTGAAGAAAATATACTTAGAAGTCTCTGCTTGAAGCGTTCAAGATGTTCGCAGCATCTGGCAAGATAATTTAACTTTTACTGAAATAATTTATTTGGAAAAGTGCCATTGAAGGAAAATATTAGTTCTGTATCACCAATTCATACCTAGAGAATCTCCACTAGCTGATAATCCACCGTTCAAGTAAGATCTTGTTAACAAATCTGCACCAACACCTTCTGATTTTAGTAATCTATCTAGCACAGAGCCAATCAGTTTATAAGCGACCAATGCTGTCTCATCACAGACGTTTTCAGCAGATTTTACTCCCATGCTCCCCGTGGTTTGACTGGTCCTATCAGGACTAAAGTTTGCTTCCTCCTCAACTCTAAGTTTCTCCAAGCCTACATCGCCATCAGGCTCAAATACAGGTTTCTCTGAGTTACTCCCATTTATTTCATTTGCCTCAGAGAGCAAGGAAGGGCTTGAACTTCTGGTGATTTGCCTGCTAACTCCTGCTTCATAGTTTGAGGAAGATCCATATTCCTGCCCATACTCACTTTCAGCAACACTAAGGAAACAACCACTTCCAGCCAAACTAAAAGCATCAGCATTTTCATTATTTCCAAACACCTCCAAAAGATTTCCATCATCACTTAGGTCTGAAAATGGACAAGATATAATTCTTTTAAGGTGACAACTTAAAATCATTACATCTTCAACCTCCTCTTCAATTGTCTTTGTAGAAAACAGAAAAGTCTGACTTTGCATCATTTGGTTTATTGGATGAAGAACCTTTAACGTTTCCTGTGTGATACTTGGATCATTGCATTCAAACAAGCATTCTGTCAGGTAATTCCTTAGTGAAGCCCTAAACCATTTTAGAGAAAATTTAGACTCTGGAACCAGTAAGCGTTTTATATGTCTCAGTTCATCAGTTTTAAATTTTGGAATAAACACAAGGGCATTCACAATATTGTTATGTAAAGCTGCAGTTTCTGGTGAGAAAGGGTAAAACTCTGATCTGAGCATATCAATATGTCTGGATCTATGCTTAAAAGACAAAAAAATAACAGACAACGCTTCGAATAAATTATCTGGCAATGTATCCCCATCCCTAAGTTTTGATAGAAACTTAAAGAACTTTTTCTTTAACCGCCTAACAAGCAAATCCCTGCTTCCCTTGCAATGGAAAGGTGTAATTTGAGGTTTTAGTGATTCACCTCTAAGTTTTCTGTTTGTTGCAGTGAGATCCTGAAAGGGCATTTCATCCAACGCTTCCAAGATATTATAAATAGAATTGAGACAACAGCGAGAGGTAGGAAGCTCATGAACAAACTGCTCTTTGTTTCCATCAACATTTCCCAATTGGTTCACTCGAAGGCCACTATTGCAATTATCTCCCTTGTCATGCATTTGGAAAAGTCGCAAGTAATCTTGAACCATTTGGGGACTTCCACTATCATCATTCATGAAACTTCTTTCAACAGTGGCTCTCACAGTCTCAGAGGATACCTGCTATGGTTAAGAATAATCTTCAAATTATTTTAAGAAAAATTAAATGATTAAATAAAGCATACCAATAGTAAGCTCGCTCTTCTAAAAGAAATATTAATGAAAACTATAGTGTGGTTATTAAGATCTATCTGCAGAGGAAAATATTAAGGTTATACTGAGCCATAAATTTTTGAAGGATGAGAGAATGTATTACTATATAGTAAAATAGAGGAATTCGAATGTCTCTCCTTATTTTCAGCAATTTTTCCCGTTAGCAATTGAATAGTATGTATAATACAGTTATTACTAGAAAGACATGTCTAAATTATGTTTTTCTGCATAAGGTTAGTTTTTCCTTTTCATTTTTTTTTTAAAATCGAATCTTTTAAGTTTATATGATAGCAGTAGCTGATCACACACCTGTTCACACCTATAGAGATGGTGATATCTAGAAAAGCACGTAGGACCACCACCGCTAGAAATCACTCACCATGTGAACCCATTTAATACCTTAGCTACTGAGTATAAGGTACTAGTGTCTCTAGGTCTAACTAATTAATGACATGTAAAACATAATTAACGATGCTAGATTAAACAACTTTGAGATTTATTACTGAACAAAGAGAAGATACAACTTACTTCAGCATTCCTAATATATGATTCTGGCAAATACCTGCAGCAACAGCACAAAATGATCATTAGTTTGTAAAAACTCTCTAGAATTTTACTGAATATACGAAAATAATAGAAACGGGAATAGAAAATAACATAGCTCTGTTAACCAACTTTCATCAAAAGCTTATACCATATTCAAATGATCTCAAACTATGTAAATTTAGAATAATAAATAAATTAAATTCTAAGAAGTAAACCAACATGAGACTTCCATAGGATGTTAAAAGCAGAATCAAGAAGCCTTAGTTGGAATCTCCGTCGACCTTACTGACAACTGCTTGGCGATTGGCTCAAACAAATCAGAGTTGGTGAACAGATATAAGCACAAGGATTGAGCTGACAGATGACCTACTCAATGTCACCTAGAAGGGAAAAGTTCCTTTCCATCCATTCCTTTTCTCTGTTAAAATTTTATGATTTATTCAATTGTCTTTACTGCCATGTGAATCTTTTCTTTGCTCAATTTTTGTCCTCCTCTTGTTAGGTTTCTTTTTTCTTTGTGTTATTTGTTACACATTTGTGTGTGGAACTCTCTATTAGGATTTGCACCTCTGCTTCTTGTAGGTGAACTTTCAGTGTGTAGTAGTGTCTATTGTCGTTCTGTGAGAATTGGGTGCATTGGTGTCAAGTTGATTACTGCAATCATTCTGAAGAGGAAACTGAATCTTTAACCATATATATAAGCAATGAATGATATATGACAATTTTCTCATGCATTGAACTGGTTGGACCAATAGGCTCAACCTACTCAAAGTTCAAGTGGATATGCAATCTAATTAATTGGCTCACCCACCAGTAGTCTAAGTGGTAAACCAATGACCCAAAGCTACAGCCTATGGGTCAACGTCAGGCTTGATAACTATGAATAAGGATTTTATTAAATAGGATTAATTTTGGACTCAATTTAGGCTTCCATTTTGGGTCAACTTTCATTTGTTACTTGAACTAAGTCAAATTTTAAATAAATCAAATTTCATGCAAGTAAAATGGATGGGACAGGGGAGTAGACTTGATGTAGCACCAAAATTCACACAAAAAAATGGAACAATCTTGACATTGCGCAAGGTTATCTCATATTTTAAATAAACAAACTCTCGTTGAGAATGAAATCTCACAGAGAGAAATATTACTAGGCAAAAGGTTAATGAAAATTAGAGTACTTTTAAAAACATCAATCCAAACAAAATTGAAATAAACTAAACATTTCAGAAAGCAATAATCGGGACTCATTCAAACAAGAAAATGAATCAAATTACAAATTTGGAAAAGGCCAAATTAACTAAAACAAGCTTCAAAACATTCCTATAATCCGAAATAACACAATTACTAAAAATAATGCCTTAAATAACTTATTCAGTAAATAGATCTACAAAATAAATTTTTATAAAAATCTAAAACTTTTAAAAATTAATGTTCTGGTATTCATCAGCACTATTGGTGCACTCCTCCCTTGCCCATTATTTTTTCCACATTTTGCGTGAAGTGAAAGGTAGAGCAAATGAGCACGAAACATCCCATCAAGTGCGGGCATGGTGATCAGATTGCTCAAGCAAAAAATCAAAAATGGCTTAACTGTGTTGTTGGTGCCATCGCCTCCCAGGTTTTGATGGTTTGCTTTGACCAATATGTTTAAGAAATTTTGGTCAAGGGCACCAAATAACTTGATCACGGTTGATCAAGTTGAGTGTAGAGTCCAAGCAAGTCAACCTTGACTTGGAAGCTTGGAAATGAATCAGAAGTCCAAGTAGGATCAAATACTTGCAACTGGTTAAAGTCCCAGTGGGACTAGGACAATGGGAAGACTTAGTTGGGAACCAAACAGTGAAAATCCTAGTGAGGCTAGGCAGTGGAAGTCATGGTTGGGAATTAGGCAGTGCGAGTCTAGTTGAAAACTAAACAATGGAAGTTCTAACGGGGCTAAGCAGTGGAAGACCTAGTTGAAAATAAGGTGGACCTAGTTAGGAACTAGGTTAAGTCCAAAGTGAGTCAATTGGGAGATGAACACTTTGAAAAGAGAGAAGTCTTGGATGAGTGAACTCCAAGCAACTGAACCTAATAGGTTAGGTAAACCAAGTATTAGGTTTGCATGTTTTGCGTGTTGCTTGCATGTTTGTGTTGCATAAAGACGCGGCTAGACGAAGACTCGGGAGATCGGAGCTTGTGCAGGGGAACTAGATCAAGTTTCAAAGGATAAACTGCTCTAGTCGACCCTAGAAGTTTCAAGGCCACCCGAAGGTTCTAGGCCACCTGAACAATTTCCAGGCGACCCGAGGTCAGGTCGACCCAAGAGAAACTTTATCAGGTTCAAGCAGTTCGGTCAATGGATGAGTTTTAACCAAGTTCCAGGCGACCAGGGAGGTCAAAACATAGCTTTAAGAGGATCGAGTTTGCAGCTGAGTCAATGGAGATCGAGTCGACCGGAGGGAGGTCGAGTCGAATGGAGAGAGGTCTAGTCGACTAGAGAAGTGTTGATCGAATTGTATAAAAAGGGAGTCGAGGAAGCGTGTTCCATCATCTCTTGCCAACATCCATCTTCATGCTAGTGCTCAAAAAGTACTCCAAACTTTGCTTGTGTGGTCTAGGAAGCGTCAAGAGGAGTGCAACGACATTCAGGCCTTAAGATCAGACCAACTTAGTTTTTCTTTTACTTACATTCTTATTGTTTATATTACTACTCGTATATTGTATTTGTGATTGTCTCACAAATCTATAAAAGGTTTTTCTACCTCCGGAAGAGTTCAGGAAAGGAGATACTCATAGTGGACTCACGTTGAGTGCAAGCATTGGATGTACTAACCGTGGGGGTTAAGAACCAAGTAAAAAATCTAATGTCAACGACTCTGTTAGAAAAAGAAACAAAGAAGAAATTTCATTTACGCTACTCACTCCCTCTAGTGTTGAACAAGATCCTACATGTGTGACTAATAGCACTTAGGATTGACAAGAAGCCATGATGAATTAAGTGGACCAAAGGAGAAAGTCAGAATAGAGAGAAAGATGAAGAATAAAATGAGGATGAATTCTTGGTAATTGAATCGCCCTTGTACTTATTATCAAAGTTTACTCTCAATATAGATCAAAACAGAAGTATGTGTAGGATCGTTGGGTATCGATAGAGGGGTGGAGAATGTTGATCAGCGCTTTCCTCGATTTCTTAGTGTGTTTGTTTCTATTAGATAAGTACTTGAAGCAGAATTGAATAATAACAATACAAAAACAACACTGAGGTTTTATTTGGTTCTCGATCCTCAATTTTGGTACTCCAAGGCCTATGTACATGAGGCGCTTGTCCGCTAACATATCGCCTTTCTAAAACTTTTCATGAACCCAAGAAACCTCTTACACTTTTGTATCAAGCACAAATAAGAAATAAATAATAAAGCACGTATAAGAATACAAGCAAACTTGTCGACGGTCGATCTAGAAGCCCTAAGCACCTCATACTCCACCTGCGCTTCCCCGATTGCACGAGCAGAGCCTTGTTGTCTTTTCTTTGAGCACAAAGGCGGAGAATTGGAGTAGAGAATTAACGTCTTGAGCTCTGATCTCGAGGTTCTTTTATAGGCCTTGATCAGTAGACCTATAAACCTCATTCGATCGACCAGACCTGATCAAACCCGATCCCTACGACCAAGTTCATCGCAATCTAGACCAAGACACGTGACCTCGTCGTTATAAGGTTTATCGCTCAATCGGAACCTTTCGACTTAACCAAGCCACGTCACCAAACTGGATTCGACCCAAACCTGGCCAGCTTTACCCATCAGGTTGACTAGATTGGTTTTCAGGTCGACTGGACCGTTTGGTCTGATTCAATCAGGGTCAAGTCCAGTTCACTCCGACTTGGTCCAGCTTTGTTCAATTGCGTTTGTCTACTTTCCATTTTGCTTCTAACTCTAGGTTCATGCAAAACAGTCATACAAAACACAAACAAGCAACCAAGTTCCTGTAAATCTACCGAACCTACTAGGCTTACCTCTTGCTCGGAGTTCACTCCTCCAAGACTTTTACCTAGAGTTCACTCTCCTAGAATTTTCCCGTTGCCCCGCTTGGACTTTCCCTTGCCTAGCATCGGGTCACCCTTGACCTGACAGGACATTACCTTTGCTAATCATCCGGTCAACCTTGACTTGACTAGACTTTCTCTTTTACTAGTTATCCGATCAACCTTGACCTGACTAAACTTTCCCTTTTGCTTATCATCCGGTCCTCAACCAAACTAGACTTCTCTTTGCTAAGGTCAATCTTGAACTGACTAGACTTCACACTTCCAAACATCTAGTCATGTTTGGATCAACCCTTGGTCAAACTTGACCAAACACATGTATATTGTCAAGTATCGAAACTCAAGGCTGATTGAGTGGCACATGTGAAATAAGTGATTTTTTGCCCTGCTCGCTTGGTTTCAATTTCAATTCATAGGCGCTAGGTTTCTAGACTGGGTATTCCTTGTAGTTTTTGCAATGTACATCCATTCGGGTAAACATAATGATTTTCTGCAATTTGCAAAAATAAAAATAAAAACAAAAGTATGTAAAAATGATTAGTTATCACTTCTCAGGACCCATCAACTATGTGATTTCTCATGCATGGTATAGACAGCACGGCAAAGCTCAATGACATGAACTTTATCATCTTTCATCAAATTGCATCTGAATTGAAGAAACCTTAGTTAGCTAAATAGCACAATAAAGATGAATTAAGAATATTAAAAGTAGTAAAACCATAACTTCTCATTGCCTGCTTACAGCCGTACCAACAAGAATTTTTGAAGATAGAATCCAAAACAATTCATAGGTTTATTTTCGTTTAAAATGTGAATTAAAATAGAAAGACAAGGGCATCACTACCATTTGTTTTCATCTAGGTCCCTGCTTATACACCTACTGATATATACATAATTTCACACCTTCAAGTTAGATGATATTATGTTCTGTAACATCATTACAAATGGACGAAATTCCGGTAACTTACATGATTTTAGTGAGCGCATCAAATAGTTGATCAACGGAGGTGATGAGTATAATACTGATTCAAAATTAATTCCCATGTATCTATGTAATTGTACCTCTCCACTTGACTGGGTAACACCAAAAAAACACACAATAGTCACATGGATCATCATTTATCGTGATCATGTATAAGCCGCACCTGAATATCTACAATATACATATGACCAAAATTATACCATGCCACTATCCATGTGATACCTTAAGATCCCTAGTGTTGACCCCAAATATGCCTCTAGAATAGCCTAAGAATGGATGTCTGAATTCATAAAAAATGCAAAACCCCGGTTAAATAGTTAGCCACTCAACTGTTTACATGGAGGATAGAAAGGTAGGTAGGAAGAGAAATAGAGTAGAGGAAAGAAGCAAAGAGGCATCGTACTGTGCACTTACAAGCCTGTAGAAATCAAGTTCTTCAACTTCTTTCTACTCCTCTCTGTTGAAGTAGTTGTTTCAGATCTCATAAGTAACCTGCACAAAGTGTTACGTCATTGACTCATTTCTGATAAGGAAAATTTTATATCCTTAAAAATACTATGGAATGTCATCCAGAAAAAATTAAAGAATTTTCTGCAAGTGAAGATTGCTTTTGAATTTCTTTGATTAAGCTAACATGCAATCACAAACATATTGTAGAATCTCAAACCCAAAACTTCTCCTATATGTTCCCAACCCTACCTACACAATGTCTTGCCTAAATTTAACAACAAACAGAAATCAAAAGTGACAATATACAGAGAATTCTTTAATCTTTATTCGACTGATACAGTATAGCTCAACCCATATTAAGAAACCAAAAGTTTTAGAGCTTCCAGATCAAATTCCTTCACATTCTCAGCAAATGTTAAAAAAAAGGTAGTCATGCTACTCATCAAGACAGAGACACAATTCGATAAGAAATGGAATAAAATAAGTGGACAACAAACCTCCTTTTCTTAGTGAGTAGAACTTCTTTGTTCCATATAAGAGAACATAACCTTATCCCATCTTCCAAGGAAATATCCATTGTGGAACCTAAAGAGATTAAAGCAGACAAATAAGAAATTGAATAAACATATCTTTCTAAAACTAGAAACACGAAAAGAGTCCAATAGAATAATTTTCTGAATTTTTTGTGCTACAAGAGGAAAACTCTTGCAGCGCAAATAAACCTTCTTTTATTAGTGAACAAATCTTCTTTGTTCCATATAAGAAACCATAACAGCATAGCCTTATCTGTTGTGAGACCAAAGAAAAATTAAGGCAAACAAATGAATCTTTATAACACTGATAAGGCCAAGGGAAACCAATAAATAAACACTTTGTTTTGTGCTACAACAGGAAACCCCTTCAAAACACTCTAGTATGGATAAAAATATATGCAGATCGGATGAGTACCATGAGAATTAGCAAAAAATCAACCAAATTTGCTCCAGTAATTGAGTTACCACCCAAAATTTGCTAGGTCAAAAGGTCAAGTCCATCTCACATTTTAAGAAACCAGAATTAGCAAAAACTGACCAAGTTATAACACGAACCAGCCAATCATTCTCAAATCAAATGATCATGTGGCAGTTTCTGAAGGAGTGGAGAATGTGTGAAGAAAGAAGATCAAAGGAAAGGGAAGTGAGTATAAGCAAAGTGTAAGCATGCAAACTATGACAAACTTGTATCTTGATATCAAGGAAAGACCTCATGCTACAAAAAATAAGAAAAGCTAGTATAAATCCCATTTCACAAACAATGTCCCTAAGCAAATTTAAGGGAAATCAATGTCAACCGGTAGTTGATCAATGACCAAGATTAATTCTACTTAAATTGCTCAAAACTAATGGTTGTAAAGGGGCCTTCAGATTGTTTTGTGTGAAGACTGCCTTCTTACTAGTTTTGTCCCAAAAAATAACCATATAGATGGCCTTTCAATCAATGCATAACCTAGAGGTAGACATCTAGCACGTCACTTGTGGCCTAGCTCAATCTAGCCCACGCCCAGCACAGGCCAATAAGGGTTGGGACGTGCCTTGTGGAGCCCAACCTAGTCAGTCGATTAGGCAAAGCACAGGTCGAAAATAGGTTGTGCCTAACCAAACTAGGTTAGGCATGGTTCGCATGTTAGACAGGCTCAATTCTAAAGCCAAAGGTATTTTGAATGGTTGGAATCCCCAAAAGGCCAAAACATCTTATTTTGAATAAAAAGGGCTAGTTTAGGGGTATTTGATCAATAAATGATTAGTTATAGCCATATAGGTTGAAAATGCAAATAACCTTTTAGATCCGTTGTATATAATCTAACTTCATACCTGATGCTTTATGCATAATCGACAATGAGTATTTTATTTAGAATATATACATACATATCAGAAACAACCAAATGCAAATTTAGACATTGTACTTCACACTGAGATAAATGAACTCAATTTCTACCTAGGTTCTTCAAATCATTTTAAAAATTTTGTTGACTTAAACGTATTAGACCGGTAGGGAAACCGCGCATCTATGTACCATATTTTAATTGTTATTTCTCGTGAATCATGATACATCGACAATTTTCATGCCTATAGTAGTGTTTGAATCTTGTTTTAGTGCAGCTTACAAGCTCTTGGACAAGAAAAGAAGATGCTTGAAGGAAGATATATTATGTTTATTCTTGAAGGGTTGACTAGATGTAAAGGAGTGTCTGCAAGATCAAGGCAGAATCTCAAGTTCAAATTTAGATCCCGACGAAAATAATACAAGTGATATAGTAGGACCAAACCAAGCATGACCCAACCTTTGCCTCATCGTTACTGCTTTGGCATGGTAAGTATAAGGTAGAACTATGTTAATTTAAATCCTCCAAAGGAAGGTGCATAAGCAACCTGAGTGGTTGGTCGAAAAATGTTTTAGATCACAAACATAAATATTTATTTTCTTGAAAATTTTAATCTTAAGATGAAATATACATGTAAATGAATAGATTGTATTCCATTTATTTTATGGTGATAAAGTTTAAGCAAGGATGTAACATTTTAATTAATAAAATTTGAGTTTTTAATATGTTTATCTATTTTCCTTATTTAAAAAAAAACTACCTTTTATATTTATTTATTTTCCCAATTTTCTTAATATTTAAAGTATTTTCTTATTTTAAAATTTTCATAAATATTTTAGATTTTTAAATTTGTATTTTTTTAACATAAGAATGGTTTGGCTTAGACACTCAAGCTTGGGCAAGATGTTGAATCCTAACATCACAAATTGTGCCCTACACGGCCTATGATAGTTAGTGCTAGACCTAGCCTCGCATGTCACCTAAGCAGACTGATTGGGTCTAGGCCATGTAAAGTCTAGTCGACCCTTTGCCACCTCTATTAGTGGCTAGGCACACGGTGCTTGTGTAACATGAAACTATTAGATGGATTCTAAAATGACTTCTACATTCCAGAGTGGAGCTCAATGATCCACATTGTAGGTGGCACCAATAAGAAAGCTTCCCTTTGTATATCCATGCTTTTTTAAATTTTCAAAAGTAAAGCAACCTTACAAATATTCAACTGAACCTAACATTCCATAGTCCACATAACTTAAATTCAAAATTTACTAAGATAATTAGTGATACATAGTCTGACAACATTGATCACATGTGATTAATAGCACAATATATTAGAAGCATTTGTTTTAATAAGGAAATTAGCATAGTTATCAAAACCAAATAGGGCATCAACCCTGTTGAGCTTGGGTCATTGGTTCATGTGTCAAACCAATGGGCAATTGGTCAAACCACATGTCAACTAGGCAATTGGTCAAACCGCATGTCAACTAGGAGTTGAAATGATTGACTCTATTAATAAAGAAGCCTCAGTTGATTGAACGCCATACTTTCTTGAATTTATCTACGCAATATACATTTAATAATGTAAAAGAAAATTAAGAAACAAAGATAGAATTTTCCTATAAAATTATGATGCGATATATGCCAGATGAGGCCGAATAGAAATCGCTTAACACAAGCAAATTACAAAACATAGCTAGAGCATTCCATACAGATAGCAAGAATAACATAATCGAACTATTCTAAATGGAAAACCATGTAGAATCCGTAGCAACTATAAACCTAATGAGAAGAACAAACCTAAAATATACTAAATTTAAACGAAACACAGTATAGAAAATTGAATTTTCTTCAAAATCAAAATGCAACGCATAACAAAGCAAGCGACTGTTGAAATTGCAAGAAACGATCCTAGATAGGATACAAGACCAGTTAAACAAACTATATAATCAACTATTGCTTCTGTTCACACAGAATTGTTTTAGTTTAGCTTCTAGAGTAGCCCCCTAGGTAATTCAACATACCTTATCAACTAAACATGGTTACTCACACACTGATCATTGTTATCACTAAATTAAATTACTTGATTCTAGTGAAGAATTAGGTGTGCTTACTTCTTCTCGAGGCTTCCTGGAAGTCGTGCGACGAAAAGCTGATACAGGAGGAGACGAAGCTAGAAAAAAGCTAGAGAAGGAAAAGAAGAAGATCACTGGGTGGAGAAGAATGGAAAAGCGCCGGAGGAGGAGAAGAAGAAATAGCGACGGGCGTCATTGATGACCGGTACAAGGGTTGATGCGCCGTGCCCTAACTCGGGAATCATGGAACAGCGCGGCAGAATTTTATAATTATTAGGGCTTCCCATGTGATTTTATGAAAGGAAAATGATATGTTAAGTAAAAATTTACGAAAATATAGTATGATTGATATTATATGTGTACTTATAATTTTGATTTTGAAAGAGTGGTCGGAGGCGTCGATGGTATCCCGATTCAGCTTATTAATTCCAGACGTTGTATATATAATGAAAGTATTAAGTTTTTATTTATATAACTAGTATTTTATGAATTTATATATTTATTTTGATTGATTTATACTCTTATAATGAAATAGATTTCATTCCTTGTTTTAAAGTTATTAAGTATTTCATAAATTTTTAAGTATATCAGAGCTCTATGAAAAGAAGCGTTAATCTCTTTTTTTTTTTATGTCATATAAATCATATTGAATCTTATTTTAATTAATTGTCGAATAATTTTTTTAATATATGATTTATTTAAAAATATTAAATTAATAGTTAAATAAAATTTTCTTAATAAATGATTGACCTAAAAATATTAATCATCTTAGAATTAATAAGTGATTGACCTAAAAATATCAATCACCTTGGAATTAATGGACGTAACTCGCAAGTTGAATAGTTTATGTCGATTAAAATAATTGAGAGGATAAAAAATTTAACTAAATTTGATTTGTGCTTGAATTTAAAATCAATTTGTCTATATTTTTTTAAGTAAATAAAAAATATATCAATTCGATTGTAATCCATTCTTTAAATCATCGAGGCTCGCAAGTAAATAGGGCATAAGCGATCCAGGTTTTGCGGCTTGTTATTTGAAAGGGTATTTGATTTGAGATAATAGGAAATAAAGAATGAAAATTGATGGTAATTATTTTTATTGACACTATTTGGTATATGTTAATGCGAAGGAAAATATGGTTACGTTTGATAAGGCGTAATCAATCTTGTAATATAATCAAGATTATATTACAAGATTAATTATTTTGTTTAGTACAGTTTTAAAATTGTAATATAATGTATTTGTATTATAAAAACTAATAAAAGTATTATAATCTAGATTACAAGGCCAAAACATGTAATCTGAATTACATTACAGGCACAATTACATTATAAATTGAATTACATTACCCCTAACCAAACGCAGGGAATCATTCCTCCATATTCATTCCCTTCTCCCCTCATCAATCAAACTCCTCAATCATTCCTTCATTTTTTATATATCAAAACACTCTATTTTTTTATTTTTCATTTTATTATTTTTTTTTGCATTCTCTCATTTTACTTTCTCTCTATATATCTCTTATTACAATCTCTCTCTACATTAAAAAAATTTCTCTCTACATATTTTTTTCTTTTCTCTCACTACATCTCTTATTATATTTTTCTCTCTACATAATTTATATCACTTTCTCTCTTTACTTATTTATCTCATTTTCTCTCTCTATATTTTCTATATTACTTTCTCTCTACCACTTTTATCATAATTTATCTATTTTTAATTTTTTTTCACTTTCTCTCTATATTTTTTATATCACTTTCTTTCTATATTTTTTTATATCACTTTCTCTCTCTATCTCTTATAATAATTTATATATTTTTATTTTTTTCACTTTCTCTCTTTATTTTTTATATCACTTTATCTTTCTATATTTTCTATACCAGTTTCTCTCTCGACCTCTCTCGTCTCATTTTCTCTCTATAAATTTTCAATATCATTTTATCTCTCTATCTCTCTTATCATAATTTATCTATCTATATTTTTTAACTTTCTCTCTATATTTTCTTTATCACTTTCCCTCTCTATATTTTCTATATCACTTTTTCTCTCTACCTCTTTTATCATAATTTATCTATCTTTATTTTTTTCACTTGTTTTCTATATTTTCTATATTACTTTCTCTCTATAACTCTTTTATCATAATTTATGTATCTTTATTTTTTCACTTTTTCTTTGTATTTTCTATATTACTTTTTCTCTCTACATTTTCTATATCACTTTCTCTTTCTATCTCTCTTATCTCATAACAATAATTTTCATTCCAGAATTTAAATCAAATACTATCAATGCAATTATGATTCTCATTACCATTAACCTCTCGATGAATCTCATTACCATTTCGATTAATAAATTTGAACCAAGCACCCCTTAGTATTTTACTTTGTCGTAAGATATTTCAAGGTTTATTAGGGATGTTTTATGGGAAAATTATGTTAAACTCCCTGCATGTAAACTCAATTCCCTCCTCAGTCCTTGCATCAGAAAAAATTTATTTTCGCTTCCCGCATGTAGAGTGTTATGTGCTTCAACTACCGATTTACCGAATTACACTCAAATTTTTTAGGTACAAAAAGTCTGGAATAAAGTATAATTCTTCTTAAATTCAACATCATTTAACTAAAATATAGTATATTTTCTATCAAATTAAGTACGACCTAATCAATTCATCCTAAGCTAATCGATCAGTATGAACTCCTAATCAATTGTCCAGGTGAAAAAAATAATTCTGCTCAATTTGATATAAATTATACTAAATTCTAATTTAAATGGTACTGAATTTAGAAAAATTATACTTACTTTTTGACTTTTTGTACCTATAAAAAATAAGAATGATGTTATCTCGCGACAAATATAACTGATCGATTACTATCAATTTCTAATCGATCGAAACTCCCAATGGATTGCCCCAATCGATTGCCATCTCAATGGATTGGAGTAGCTCCAATCAATTATGAGCTGCTTTGATCAATTCTCGATCAACTGAATTCGAAAAAATGTCGTATTAAATTTGATAGAAAAATATATTAGATTATAGTTATATGATACTGAATTTAGGAAGAATTATATCTCATTTTAAACTTTTTGTACCTAAAAATAAAAGAGAACAATTAGGTAAATCAGTAGGGGTGATTTTCCACTAAGAAAAACGATTTTTGAAAATTTTAAATCTTAGTATAAATTGATCAACATCAAAACTCAGACACGAGACATCAAATATACACAGGACTTAACTTAACTCAATTGATCGACACCAAAACTATCCGGGTACTTACATAACTTTGGTTCGATCATAATTGGATCAAATCAACTCCAAATCGATCCTGATTTGAACCAATATAATCTTTAGATACAAAGCATCAAATATACACATGGTCTAACTTAATTCGATTGATCAATATCAAAACTATCTGGCATACTTACATAAACTTGGTTCGACCATAATTTGACCAAATCAACTTTAAATTAATCATGGATTGAACCAATATAATCCTTATCTCCGCTCCTACCTGTTAAATTTATTTCGAATCCGATCTAATTTTAATTTAGCGTTTTTACTTAATGTTCTATGAATTAGTTCATTCATTTATTATCATATATTTTATTTTTAAAATTCAATATTTATCATTCAAAATCAAGATATTTCCTTGTAAAAGTTATACTAATGGATAGTTTAGGTTTTGAGGTTTCCAAATATATAATCAATTTCAATTTTTGGATGATAAACAATGATAAATTAATCCGTTTTATATATATATATATATATATATATATATATATATATATATAAGTGTCAAGGGGTGCGACCGCACCCCCTGCTACTAAGGTGGCTATGCCACTGTGTATTAGGGAGTTGAAGCAGATAGAACTTTGCATGCAATAATAGATTTTTTTGATATAAAATTGTAGATAAAATTTAAGATGCAATTGAAGATTTAAAAATAATTTACAGATATTTTCATTTGATTTTTAGTTTTTATTATTGGAAATTTGTATAGTCATCTCCCTAGAAAACCACTTTAAAGTTTAAACAAAATGAATAAGTTTTCGACTTTTTTGTCAGTTACTTTGTATTATTATTATTATTATTATTATTATATATATATATATATATATATAATGTTCTCTCTCCTCCATTTACATTCTCTGTTGACAAATATTAAAAATGATAAATCAAATAATATTAAACTTGAGGATCGTTCTGATCCATAAAAGTTTTTCATCGATCGCCCATAAAGGTAAATCAGGAAGCGCTCATGACAGACTACTTAGAAGCTCAGCATCTCATGGTTGCACACCCCATTTGGAAGAAAAATCCTTGCCAATGTGTCATAGTTGGAAATCGAACTGTGGGTACCTAAGTGACAACTTTGTTGGGGCAATCGACCCAAGTATAATCGGGAAGATCATGATTTTGATGTGTGTGTGCCAATATGGTTGAAGTTAGGATATTATGTTATTTTGATATGTGTGAATAAGTCTTGCAGGACTTTGTGAGTCACACATGGAGGACACATCCGAGGGAAGAGGACTCCAAGGGCAAGCGGGGAAGTGGATTTCAAAGGGCACACGTGAAGGGTGGCATGGAGGTAAGCCGAGGGCTTGCGTGCGTATCCGATGGACGATAGCCGGTGGAAGAAGACTTCAAGGGACAAGTCAAGGGAGTGTACTTGAAGGCATACATGAAGGAGGGTCTTCGGAGTGAGGAAGAGTTGTTTTGTAAGCTGGGCAGTCGACTGGAAATAAATCAGTCGACTGCCAGCAGAGGACTCAAACTCATAGTAACATCAGTCAACTGGTCCAGGACCAGTCGACTGGTAAACCCGAAAAACTAGTCGTTGACTAGCTGATTCGGTGGGACCAGTCCTGGATGACTTTCGGAGCTATCCTTTACTCTATTTAAAGGAGGACTTTTGAGCAGGTCAAAGTTGCGATTCTTGTGTGTAGAATCAGGTCCTAAGTGCTCAAAATCTCCAGCTCTTCCTCTCATCTTCATTTCTAATTTGTAAAGAGGAAGAGGGCAAAGTTGTGAAGGTTTCTCCACCTTAAAAGAGTCATTCATAGTGGAGCTCGTGCGTGTGTGTAGATCCTTGGACTAGTCACCTCTCTGAGGTGGATACCAAGTAAAATCAGGCGGGTTAGCATTGTTCTTGTTGTTTTTATTGATTTTGTTTATGTTTAGTTAACAATCATTATAGACAAAATCGAAAGAAGCTATTCACCTCCCCCCCCCCCCTCTAGCATGGCGCCACGATCCTAACAAACTTGACACTCTTCCACTGCACCATTGCTCCAGGACAAATCTTCCTCAATTCACCCCAAAAAACCTTGTCGCTACTTTCACCGTCAATTGTGCCTTCGTCAATTGCCGAAATTTGAAATTGATTACAAATTCAGAAAGTCGACGACCAAAACTTTATATTAGTAACTTGGAACCAAATTTTCAAAATAATATCGTGACTTTAAGATGAGTCGTCGACCCTTGCGTTCGCATCAAAGCTATGCACGAACTTGTTCGCCTTGCAACCTAGGATGGCAATGTTTAAGGAGTTTTGAGCTCAATTCTAGCCGTAAGAATCCGAATGTTGCTTGATTGATTTGTGCGTTTTTAGTTTGATTTCTGATCCTGTCGACAAGCGAAGACCGGTTCCCACTCGGATGACTCGGTCTGACCAAGACGACCCGGTCTGCTGTAACTCGGGAGGTCGGACTCGGGCTCGAATGACGACAAGGCTCAAGTCACTCGGCTCGGACCAAAACGGGGCTCACAAAGTGGTGGTGTGGTTGCAAAATGACAGCAATCCCCCTTTTTGGAGTCCAAAGGGGGGTATATATAGGGAAGGGGAAGCTCTCTGTCTTGTTAGAACTATCATGTCTCATTAAGGAAGTGTCAGTTGGCAGACTGAACCTATGGCAGTTGTACTGTCCCTGTGAGACTGCCACAGCCGCCTGACACCCTGTCTGAACTGCCTCTTCTGATTCTCATTAATATTCGGCAGCTTTGTCAGGCGGTTGTGTTAGGTGATGATTATGTCAGAAGTCTGCTACATTATTATTGCAGAGGTGGTCCCCTGATTGCTCGGTCGGCTTACCCTAACCCGTAGTTCAGGTTGGTCGGGTAAGTTCGGGTCCTAAGCCTTCACACATGTGGGGCGAACTTAGGGCGCTCGGCTAGGGACACCCGAGCCAAGTGATCGACCTCGGGTGGCTGACCCCGAGTGGTCGACCCCGAGTAGCTGACCTCGGGTGACCGACCTCGAGTGACCGACCTCGGGTGACTGACCCAGAGTGGCCGACCCCGAGTGACCAATCCCGAGTGACCGACCTCGAGTGACCGACCCCGAGCGGCCGACCTCGGATGACCGACCCCGAGCGGCCGACCTTGAGCGATTTTGACTCCAAACATCTGAGTCCGAACCGAGGCCTTATCTGCCTTGACCCCCCTTCTTCCTGCTGAGCCTCAGGCCCTGCCCATGAGACCGGGGGCAGCCCTGCTTAACCTTTCCCGACTCGGGTCACACTCAACCGAACCCGACCGAGAATCCGATCCTCCTCCATAAATCACTCGCCCGGATCACAAGCCTCCCCTTCAAGTCTAGTCGAAGGAGGCGCATAGTCCGACTGACTAGGCTCCTAGCCCGGTCGGCCGAACTCCTCTTCGCATTCCCGAGCGTTGCCTCGCACTCCTAATCTTCTTCTTTAAATGCCAAATCTTCTGTCAAATCACCCATTAATGCAAGGCCACGTGTTGCCTCCCGACTGGGAGCCTCTGACATCGAGGCGTCATCGGCATGGCTCGCGCGGCGTAAGAGCGAAGCTTCGCGACCTCGGGAAATGGCAGGAGATGGATGGCCCGGATTTGAGCCTGCCTTTTTCTCCTTCTGCATCCAACGGTCCTCGTTGTTGTGGTCCCAGTATAAATAGTTCCACCTCCTCATTTTCACCCTTCTTCACCTTGCCTCCTGTTTTTTATTCCATTCTCGTCCGACCTCCGCCGCCCAACTTCCTCGAGTTTCGGCGACCAGTGTTTCTGGCGAACCTCGTCCTTAGGTACTCCTTTCCTTCGCCGAGTCTGTTCTTCGTTTTTCCTGGCCTCATTTGGATAGTCGAGTCATCCGCTCCCCCCCCCCCCGAGCTGTGGTATGTAACCACTCGCTCATCACTGACCCTAGGTCATTTAGAAACCCTACGTATCGACTACCAAATACCTGAGGATCACCTAATGGCTCTCCCGGGCCATCGGGATCGACCCCACGGACCTCCCTTGGGTTACTTCACTATTTTTTCCGACCAATTATTAGCCGGGTTGTGTTTTCCCCTTCATCCTTTCTTTCGCGAGATTTGCCGATATTTCCAAATATCTTTATCTTAACTGGCCCCTAATTCAATTAGGATCTTGTGTGGCACGGTGATCCTTTTCACCACCTATGAGGTCCCTTTAGTACCCCGAACGTTCAACTACTTTTATTACCTTAAGAAAGAAGAGCCCGGGAACTTTTATTTCCAAGCTCGGATCAAGTCGGCCTTTTTGGAGAAGGTCCCGTCCTCCAATAAAGGTTGGAAATCTCATTTCTTCTACTTTAAGTCTGTCCCCCCTCCGTCATGGCCCACCGAGTGGGTAGAAAATCTTCCTAACCAGCCTTTAATGCCCAAGGATCTTCGCTCGGACCCAAGCTACCAGTTTGCTTAAGCTCGGGGGAACCTGCTATCATGCGGGCAAGCTGTTGATCGATGGCATGCTGTATCTCTTTAAGCTGAGTCAGATCCCAGCAGAGCTGCCCGGCACGTTCGATAAGTTTTTACTCGATTTGTAAGTTTGTTGAGGCTAACTAAAATTCTCTCCCTGGTGCAGCAGAAACCATGCACGCAGCCCGGATGACTGAGGCAATGACCTTGGAGGAAGAAGCCTTAGAGGCCCTGGCAGCAAAGTTGGCGGCCGATCGGGCAGTGCCGCCGGTAAACGTTATCCCGACCCTTGAGCGACGCGAAGCAGGGGACGACTCAGCGGACGACCTTCCTGCCGATGATCCCGACGCGGTTCCCCAAGTTATGGATGAAAGGTCAGCAGGACTAGCAGAAGAGGAAGAAGAAGAAGAAATCGAGCAGGCTACTACTGAGAGACTGACAAGGAAACGTCGTCGTGTTGCTGTCTCCTCGGGCATACCGCCCGCTCAGGGATCGCCTGCGGGGGGTCAGGCTACCCCGCCTGCTCCTGTGGCTCGCGAGCCGGCCGGCACTCGGGCACCATCTTCCAGCTCAGCCTCCCTTCGGTCGGGCACCCTGGGTTCGGCTCCAACCACCACTAGCCCAGGTGTCCTGACTTTGCCCTCCGCAGGGCATCGCTCGGGAGCTTCGACCTCGGGCACAGCCCCATCTCCTCGAATCCCTCCGACGGATGCATCAAACGTCGATGCCGTAGAGGCTCTTCTGGCAATGCACTCTCCTCCCCGACCATGATAGNCTTTTTTTTTCTTTTTCATAAAGCGGCGTTACGCTAACGTACTTAGGGGCATGTGAGCATCGTAAGGCAGCGGAATACTTAAATCTTACACATACATGCACCTAATCATCTTTCCTAACATGGTGACATGGAATTTAGCATAGTAACTTCATACTTAGCATCATAGCATACTTAACATCATATCATAAAGTCACCTAAGTCATTCAGTAAGCACATAAGTAGCAAACGTAAAGTTTAGCATAAGACTTGTAAATGTATCTCTTTCTTGGCCAAGTCACTACCACACACATAGTCTTGTCGCCCTTGCTGCTTCCCCCTATTGTCCTCTTGCTTGATCTGCGATACAAGGAAATAAGACTATAAGCACATAGGCTTAGTAAGACTCTTTCCTACTCACTAAAATCATTCGTCACTTAAACATAAGCACACAAAACATAACTTGGTGCTTGGCATGAATCATAAGCATAAGACATCAACCATCCTTAACAATATCTAAACATGGCATACATATAAACATAAAGAAACATACTTAACATGGCATGACACATGGCATACATATAAACATAAAAACATAGTTAACATAGTTAACATGGCATGATACATGGCATACATATAAACATAAAAACATAATTAACATGGCATGATACATGGCATACATATAAACATAAAAACATAATTAACATGGCATGATACATGACATACATATAAACATAAAAACATAATTATCATGGCATGATATCTAGCATATCATATGGCCAACTTCTTAACCTAAATATAAACATAAGACTTTTACCATCATGCATAATTCTTAACCATGAACATAAGCATAAAACATTATTATCTTGGCATAATGCATAGCATGAATGAATGCATGAGTCAAGTGCATATACATAAGGATGCTTACTTTTAAAACCATACTTTTAAATACTTAAACATCATCATAACATCATTGGGGTTCCCAGCTTGTACCACATACATACATCATAAGCACGCATCCCTAAGTAGATACGAGGTAGCGAGCCCCGACCTACTAGGGTAAGGACAACATAGTCAGTAGTCACAGAACCGGGGCGTTCTTAAGGTGCCCATCCCTGTTGCACAGCTATGGTAGTGCCAGAACCGTGGACAGCATAGTCGGTAGAACAGAACCGGAGCGTTCTTAAGGTGCCCATCCCTTGGACCCATACTTCGGTCCGGTACAAGCCCATTCATAAAGTAAAATACTTTACATGCTTCATCATTCATAAGACATGGCATACACCTTCATTCATAAAACTTGGCATGTGTAACGACCCGGCCCGTCTACCGGCCCATTTACCGGCCCATTTACTAGTCCTCATGACCGTCGTACCGTCGTACCATCGACCATCGACCGTGACGTCATTCATAAACATGGCATGCATCTTTATTCATAAAACATAGCATGCACTTTCATTCATAACATAACATGCATCTTCATCTATAAACATAACATGCATCTTTATTCGTAGAACATGGCCTACTTACATGAACATCATTCTTATTCCTAGTGCTTGCATGATCATGGCATATAAGGTAAGCATTGCAATATATTCATTGAACATAACATGTTTGCATAGACAATTATCCTAATTCATAGAGTTTGCATGATCATGATATATAAGGTAAACCTTGCATTTCATACATAAACATGGTATTCATCCCAAGCATGCATAAGTAGGACTTCCATAAACATACTACCTACTATTCAAGTGCATGGCATACAACACAAGACATTCATAAATAAACCCTATTAAACATGGCATCCAATCATAAACATACACATGAAACATGGTGCCTAAGGTTAGGGTTATAGGTAACTTAATTTCTACCACATGCTTGAACCTTTATCTATACTTCATAATAAAGCATAAACCATCATTCTTCAAACCCTAACTCCCCCCAAACCCTAGTGATCATGCATGGCCGAAACCTACAAGGGAGGGATTCCATCATTCAATGATATGTAAGGTAGCATAAGGAAAAAGAACAGAACCCTACATTACATCTAAGGCCATAAGGAGCCATTTGGGCTCATAATTAGGGTTAACCCTAACCTTTAGCCCACCTTCTTAGGGCTGGCCGAAACTCTACAAGGCCATGGGTCCATGGAAAAATTCATAAAAAAATCCAATTAAACATCTAACACTATCCATATCATACCATAGGAGCCATTGGAACCCATACTTGCCACAAACCCTAACTCCTTGCCCTATTACCCATCTTGGCCGAAACTTGTAGGGCCTCTAGGTCATGTGAAAATTCACATACAACATCCTCAACCCCCCTCGTATCATTAGGGTATACAAGACATACACTTGGAGGGTAAAATCCATCCCTTGCCATGAAATCCTTATCATGGTCCTAAGCCCTAAAGGGTCTTAGGGTACCCCAAAAATTTCCAAAAATTATATTTATTCTCTAAACATCATGAGAACATATTAGAAAGCATGCTTAAGATTTTTAACATCATCATGGACCCAAAACTCATGGTGGCCGAATACTATAGGGGTCCAAAACATGGTTTTCTCAACATCAAAACCCAAAACCAAACTTTATATCATGCTAAAAATCAAAAGGAACTATTATACCACAGGTGAGGGAGTCTTACCTTAGGGTATCTTGGTTTTAGACCTTAGGTTTGGGAGAAGGATGAAGACCTTTGTACTTTTAACCACCTCTAGCCTTTGTAACCTTGCACAAGAAACTTGGATCTTGAAGGAGAGGACTTCTTGTGGACTTTTTTTCAAGGAAAACCCCTCCTATAGGGTTCGGCTAGAAGGAGGAAGAAGGAGGAGAAATGTGGCTTGGTGGATGAGGAGAAGAGAAATGAACCTTAATGGTTAAGTTATCTCCTATTTATGCACCATGAAGAGGGGTAAGTGAAGAGACATGGTGCCTTCTCTCTTGTGACTCCTCACTTTCCTCTAGCCTTAACAAGAATTCACTTCATTCCCTCATAGCACTCCCTTGCTAGGTGAATTGGTTAGTGCATGCATGGTTGTAGACTAGGTCCAAGGTTCAATCCTTGGTGCATTCACTTTATTTTTATTTTCTTTTTATTTCATTTTTTCTTATTTTCGAAAATTCCCTAAAATTCCCCCATAATCATGCTAAAATTCCAAATTACAATTCTTTTATATTTATATTAATTTCTACCTAATTAAAACCCATTTTTGAAGCCCATATAAGGCCCATTATTACTTAACTTCTAGATTTAAATAGTAAAATCATGCTAAAACTCACCCCTACTCATACTAATATTCCCAATTAAAATCAATTTATATTTATATTAAATTTTTGCCTAAAATCTATCAATAACCATGGTACTAGAAGACCCATATAAGGCCCATTAGTACTTAGTTTCTCAATTTAAATGAGAAAATCATAGATCTCCAGACTAGGGTTCGTACTAATATCTCTAGGTTCCTCGGAAAATTATCTAGACATGATCAATATTTTAAGGAAAATATTAAGATAATTTTTCGGGTGGTTACAAGAGACTTAGGATTTGATTAAAGAATCACTGTTCACTCAAGCCTGATTGGTCTAGTGACCGATCAGGCTGAAGCCTGATTGGTCTGGTGACCGATCAGGCAGGAGCCTGATTGGTCTGGGGACCAATCAGGAGTGTGCAGAAGACTGCTGGATCGGTCTGGTGACGGATCAGGCTCCTCCCTGATCGGTCTGGGGACCGATCAGGAGCAGAACATTAATTCAAATATGCTGTCAGAAGTCTGTTTTCACTGTCGATTCTCTGCTACTTGCTGATTTCTTTTTGATATGCATTGCTAAGCCTCGGTTGGAGTGTGCAGGTAATAGCAGGTGATTCAAACACTCAAGGAGGGTCAATGGGAGGCTTTCCTTGAAGCAGGTTTGGATCTATTATGTTTTCATGTCTCAACGGCGTCTGGCGCAACTGGCAACTGACGAAGGCGCGGCTGGCAACTGACGGAGGCTCAGCTGGAGGAGTGTCCAGTGGACTGAGTGCTCAGAGAGGTCAGTGGGTCAGGGTGTGAGTCAGTGGTGCTGATGGAGCTGGCGACATTGAGCCGGAGCTTAAGAGACAAAGCTGGATGCAGAGAAGACGAGACGAACAAGACAGAAACTTGGGAAGTTTGGCTAGGCTGTGTTCGTGCTCTCTGTTGCTTTGTGCTTGAGCGATCTTGTTACATCTTTGTGAGCTTGTCTTCTCGAGTGTCTCTGTGCTTAACTTGTATCTTCTTGAGATCACTTGTGGCGAGGTTTCTCCACCGAGAAGGAGGTTGCTACTATTCGGAGTTCACCGGGCTTGATCTGCCGACGATCAAGGGATCGCCCACCTCATGGGCACGCCGAGGAGTAGGGGCAAGTTATCCTCGAACCTTGTATATCGAGGTGTTAGCGTCAGTTTGCTTCCCTTTGTGTTTTTCTTGCTGTTCTTTATTTCTACTTCTGTGTTTTTGTTTCCGCTGCTACTAATCTGATCACGCAGAAGTATCAAAGAGCAAGAAATTATGTCTGGCTATATTCACCCCCCTCTCTAGCCATCCGTTTCCAACAGTCCTGAAAATGATGGCTCACCTCAATGAGATTGAGGTACTTTGAGGAACTTTTGACGGGGAATCCCAGGTCGATATAATACTCCAATCTCTGCTTAGGAGTTTTCAGCAATTCCGACTCAACTATAACATGAACAAGCATGAGTATACGTTGGGGGAACTCTTGGGAGAACTCCAGGCGGCAGAGGGTCTTTTTCGTCAGAACTCGCAGACCTTAGTTACTCAAAAGGTTTCTACTTCTATGCCGAAAGGCCGGATGAAGAAGAAACAACATGGGTTCAAGAAGACAACAGCATTGCAAGGACCCCGGACTGACGTGAAGAAGCCGAAAGGCAAGTTCTTCACGTGCAAGCAAACTGAGCACTGGAAGGAGGACTGTCCCCATCGACAAAACAAAGGTATTTCTTCAGCCTTAGTCATTGAAACATGTTTAGCAGTGCTATCTACCAGTACCTGGTGCGTAGATACAGGAGCCACTGACCATATCTGCAATACTCTGCAGGGTTTCTAGGAAACCCGACGGCTAGCTAATGAAGAAATCTTGGTCTACATGGGAGATGCTACAAGAGTGGCAGCGGTTGCAGTGGGAGTTTTTTATTTGACTTTTGAGAGAAATAAAGTATTAGTTCTGAGAGATTGCCTTTATGTAGCTTCATTTAGAAAGAATCTAATTTCAATTTCTAAGTTGTTTAAGGATGGATATTCTGTTACTTTTGATAAAAAAGTTGTTATTAAATGAAATAGAGAGATTATCTGTTCGGGTACAATGGTCGGCAATCTGTATACTCTAGAACCAAAACCTCCCACGATGCATGCTAAAATAAATAGCTCATCATCTAACTCAAATAAGAGAAAAGAGCCTTCTAAGATGAATCAGACATATCTTTGGCACCTTAGGCTTGGCCATATTAACCTTAGTAGAATTCAAAGGTTGATAGCCGATGGGCCCCTGGGTTCATTGGTGGTGGAGGATCTCCCGACCTATGAGTCTTGATTAGAAGGTAAAATGACCAAGAGGCCTTTCAACACCAAGGGGTGTAGGGCCAATGATGTGTTAGAACTGATTCATTCTGATCTGTGTGGTCCTATGTCAATCCAAGCTAGAGGTGGCTTTGAATACTTCGTCACCTTCATTAACAATTATTCAAGGTATGAATACATTTACCTGATGCGCTGCAAGTCTGAATGCTTTGATAAGTTCAAAGACTTCAAGGCTGATATGGAAAAGCGTTAAGGTAAAGGTATCAAGACACTACGATCAGATCGTGGTGGCGAGTACCTCTTTGGAGAGTTTAGGACCTTCCTATCAGAAGCTGGGATTCAGTCCCAGCTAACTGCACCCAGTACACCCCAACAGAACGGTGTTGCAGAAAGAAGGAATAGGACTCTTATGGAAATGGTTAGGTCAATGGTGAGCTAATTAGACTTGCCTGATTCATTCTGGGGATATGCTCTAGATACAGCTGCGTATATTCTGAACATGGTACCATCTAAGTCAGTCCCTTCTACTCCAATAGAATTGTGGACTGGGCGAAAGCCTAGTGTAGGACATATTTAGATTTGGGGTAGTCCAGCACATGTACTAAAGGGAGATACTGATAAGTTGGAATCTTGGACAGAGGTACGCTTGTTTGTGGGCTATCCTAAGGGAACGAAGGGTGATATGTTCTATTGCCCTAAGGATTAGAAGGTAATCGTTAGCACGAATGCCAGATTCTTAGAGGAGGACTATATGATGAACCACAAGCCCAAGAGTAGACTTGTGCTTTAAGAGTTAAAGGGGGACGTTCCGACTTTAGGACCAATTGTACAAGAGGACACACCACAAGTTACTGCACCACATGTCACTGAGAATACACAAGTGGTACCTCGTCGCAGTGGGAGGGTTGTCAGACAACCTAAAAGGTTCATGTTTCTGGTAGAGTCTTCGGACTTGGTCCCTGGTAAAAATGAACCGGATTCCTGGACCTATGATGAGGCCCTCCAATACGAGGATGCAGATTCTTGGCAAAGGGCAATGAACTCCGAGATAGAATCTATGGATTCTAATCATGTTTGGGAGCTAGTAGAACCATCCAATGGTGTAAAATCCATTGGATGCAAGTGGATCTACAAGAGAAAGAGAGGATCGGACGGGAAGGTTAGGACCTTCAAAGCTAGGCTTGTTGCAAAAGGGTACACTCAGAAAGAGGGTATCGATTATAAGGAGACCTTTTCGCCAGTAGCCATGCTTAAGTCTATCCGGATTCTCTTATCTATTGCAGCTCATATGGACTATAAGGTATGGCAGATGGATGTCAAGACAGCCTTCCTTAACGGGAGTCTTGAGGAGACCATCTACATGCAGCAACCAGAAGGGTTCATTGCAAAGGGCAAAGAGCATTTTGTGTGCAAGCTTAATCGATCCATTTATGGATTGAAGCAAGCTTCTGTTGAGGCAATCGAGACTTAAATGATTGCAAGATCATGGTTTTGATGTGTGTGGTTGAATATGTTTAAGGTTAGAGTGTTATGTTGTATTTGATGTGTGTAATTGGGTTTGCAGGACTTGGAGGATCACACATGTTGGACATATCCGAGGGATGAGAGCCGAGGGAGGAGAGCTTCATGGGCAAGCCAGTAAGTGGACTTCAAGGGCACACGTGAAGGGTGGCATGGAGGCAAGCCAAGGGAAGGCTTGTGTGCGCATCCGAGGGACGATAGCCAGAGGAAGAGGACTTCAAGAGACAAGCCAAGGGTGCAGACCTGAAGGCATACGCGAAGGAGAAGGTCCAGAGTGGCTGGAGCTGAGCTGTGAGGCAGGGCAGTCGACTGCCAAAACCCACAGAACGTTCTCGGCCTTGGACCAGTCAACTGCCCATGGGGCAGTCGACTGGTACACCCCGAAAACTAGCCGTTGGCTAGCAATTAATGCTAGACCAGTCGACTGCCCTTAGGACAATCGACTGGTGCGGGGTTGGACAGACTACGAGTTTGTCCTGTTCACCTATAAAAGGAGCACCCTTTTGCACGAGCACGGTACGATTTCGTACAGTGTCGAAGTTCTGCTCGTCTGAAGTGCGTTTTGTTGGGACCGGGTGCATGTCGACAAGGATACGAGTTTGTAAAATTTTAAATTTTTACGTGCAGTGGAAGAATTTGCATAAAATAATTTCCTAAATTATTTTAACTTCGTATCTAGTATGCAATCTTATGGTGTGTTGACATAATCATAAAATAAAACTTTGCGGAATAGTAAACTAATTTACCAAGTACCTCGCGTAACTCGAAGTAAGGGACGAGATCCAACCGTAGCGTCCCTTGGAAGCTTCGCCTCTATTCGCGTCCACGCCGAGTTCTCTTCGGGATGACTTCGCAAAGTCACGAGTTTTGTGCCGACGAGAACTACTAGATTCTCTATAGGCACAACAAAGAAGATCAAGAGAAGAAAAGGAAACTAACCACCAAGAAAACGGAATCGAATTCCGAGAAGAGAGGAGTCGCTATCCGCTTCTTCTTCTTCTTGCTTCGTTTCTTCTTCTTCTTGAAGCTCACGGCAACCACCTTCTATGGGAGGAGTTGCGCCGGCCCTAGCTTGTGGAAGGGGCGCCGGCCCTAATTGGTGAAGAGGGCGCCGGCCCTAAGGTAGGGGAGAAGAGAAAGGAGAAGAGAAAGAGAGGGAGAGAGGGAGCTACTACTCTTGACAACTCAATTGGAATTAAGGGCTTGCCTTTGGTTCCTTTATATAGTAGCATCTCCCTTGCCAAGTCTCCTCTTAACAGAATTAACGAAATTGACGGAATTAACAGAATTAGTTATCATAAGAAATTTATCCTATAAATTCTGTTATGAATTATTCCGTTTAAACCAAGTTTTATTATAACTAATTTTATAATAAAACCAATTAGTTATCATAAGAAATTTATCCTATAAATTCTCTTATGAATTTTATCATAACTAACTTTATAATAAAACTAATTAATTATCATAAGAAATTTATCCTATAAATTCTCTTATGAATTATTCCGTTTAAACCAAGTTTTATTATAACTAACTTTATAATAAAACTAATTAGTTTATCATAAGAAATTTATCCTATAAATTCTCTTATGAATTACCAAGTTTTATTATAACTAACTTTATAATAAAACTAATTAATCTCTCCTTTTATTATGGAATAAATTTTATAAAAAATTTATAAACTTTCTTATTATAGAAAAATCAATTCATAATTGATTTTATAAAATTAAAATAAACCATTTCATGGATTATTTTAACTTTCATAAAAAGAATAAATTTCTCTAAATTTATTTATATAAATTTCTTTATACAAATTTATTTATCCATAATTTATAAAATAAATCGCGCTAGATCTATTTTATTAATTAAACCAAAATTATTTGGTTTTCTCCCTCTATTGTGGCCGGCCAACCAAGGAGGGTTGGCACCCTCTTTGACCGGCCCAAATCGAGCCGAACCAACGCGAATTAAACTCATTTAATTCGCCCAAAAAGTTTTCAAAAGACTTAGCCATTTTTAGCTTCCATTGCGCCTCTGATTAACTCAGATTCGACTTACTTCTCTTGATCGGAAAATCCAATTTTCAACTCATTTTAAATCCCTCGGATTACTCGTAGTGCGTGTGACTAAATAGACTTTCGATTTATGTTGGCCGTCTATAATCAACAAATTATAGAACGATCATGAGTGGCACCTAGTAGTGCATCATGATCCTCAATTAATCGAAAGATCAACGGTTTGACCCCAGAAGAAATTATTCTGAAACCCTTCAGCAGCTCTAATGAATCGTGCACCATTCCCTTCACCACCTTATACCCACTTGGTTCAGGAAACGGTCTATGGTGTCAGTCCCCACTAGGCTGACTACGTCACACCTAGCCCAAGTAGTGTCTTTCTCGTCCTTTGGATTTCTAATTACTCTCATGTATTTTAGAGACTCGCACTCTAAACATGATATACTCTGGCCAGAGGTTTTTGAGTAACAATCCGACGATAGGCCTGGGTATACATCTCCTCGCAAGGAGTGGTGAATCCTTTGTAGGCTGTTCAAACGTCTTCGGACACTTCGGCTTATACCCAATCATCCTGGGTCCACACCTCCTTGGAGATGCTTGCTTAAGATGTTAAAGTATAAGTCTCCATGACCAAGACGACTTGAACACCGCAAGTCAAAGGAACATCGCACTTAAGCCGCAGTAAGAACTTCATTGACATTTCTATAGATAGATTCCATATGAAGTCTTACAGCTAGTCACTCCAATGAACTAGTTCCCATAACTAGCATCAATGTTTATCTCCGGACATCCCAATGTCACTAGCCAGTGAGAATTAGCTGATTAGAGAATAACCCATGCTAGTCTCAACAGAATTGATAGTGTCCGTATTTATCAATTCATCGACTAGGGATATTTTCAATACTTCACATTTGCACATTTAGAGATAATCACTAGTTGTGATCCCATCATAAATTCTCTTATGCTGTGAGTTGTATTGCGGACATTCAGTAGATGAGTTTAAGATCCCAATCAAATACACAAGCATGTATACTCAAATAGTGAATTATCATTTATTAAAATAAATATTTTACAATCATAAGGCGATTGCCTTAGGACACTTCTCTCATATCACTAACACGTTTTCCCCTTCCTCTCCTGTATTTTACTGTATTCTGAAGAGAGGAAGATCAACTGTAAAGGTTTGTCCACCTCAAGGAGAGTTTTTGATAGTGAAAAGTGGTGCTCGTGGCGTGGATCCTTGGACTAGTCACCCATCTGGGTGGATACCAAGTAAACGATAAGTGTTAGCATTGTGATTGATTTCATTTGCATATTATTTCAGCTGCGCTAACAAATTTGTAGAGATCCACGACGAAAAAGTGCTATTTGTTGGATCGAGAGAACCGATAGAGGGGGGGGGGTGAATATCGGAAAACATTTGGATTTGAAAACTAAGAGTAATTGCACAGCGGAAGTTAAAAACACACAACGCAAACACGGAAGGTTTTACTTGGTTCAGAGCCTAGGTCGACTCCTACTCCAAGGCCCACGGTCGTAGACCGTTTACTTTGGGCAATTCTATATAGGCGCAAAAATAATTTACAAATATTGATTACAGAGTAAGTGCAGTAAATTGAAAATCAATCTTCTTTACCGACGTCCGGAGTGGATTGACTTTTTCTGGAGCAGCAGGACGTCGTCAGCTCGAGTTGGAAGGTTTCCGGGGCTGAGCGCGGGAGCAGAAGAGTGTTGAAGCATTAAATTGAAGTGTTATTCGAAGCTTGGGGTCGAGGGCCCTTTATATAGGGCCTGGGGGCGCCAGGGACGTCAGGGGTGCCCCCCACGTGGCCTTTGATCCGTCAATTCCTCGGTCAGCGTCTGATCCCTTTATCTTCGGGATCCGCTTTGACCGGGGCGCCCGGAGCGCTCGGTGCGCCTGGGTTGACCGGGTCAAAGTTTCATCTGCTGGCTTCGAAGGGAGCTACTTCGCAGTTGGCGCTGGGGACGCCCGGGAGCAGCGGGGGCGCCCGGGAGCACGGGGGCGCCCGGGAGTTGAACTGTCGAAGCTTTGCTTTGCTTTCTTGTGTTTTGTGTTCACCTTGGGGGCGCCCGGGACACTCCGGGCGCCCTGGTCAGCTATTGCCTCATTCCTTTGAGGCTCTCTGAGCTGCAGACACACGTTCCATCGGTCCTGCATCCAGGGTTAGTCCAAAACACAATGAAACAATAAATTGTTAGTTTATACAGCCTTAGCTGTCTTGGTTCTGACTTTGGGTATCCAAAATGGAACCCTAGGTCGAACCGACGCCTACTGTTCCCTCGACGGGGAACGCGTCCTCACCTACTCCTCTCGGGAGAGTATACCTGATGCCAACCGTTCCTCTGGTTGGACTTTTGCCTGACGGTCCTTTGCCAGGTCTTGGATGCTGAGCTGTCCTTCGCCCGGTGCCTAGCATTCCTTCGCTATGGCTTCAGTCCCAAGCTGTCCTTCGCCTGGAGCCTAGCTGTCCTTCGCCAGGGCTTTTCATTCTGGCATTCCTTCGCCAGTGCCTAGCAGTCCTTTGCTAGGGCTTTTTACTCTGCACACTCAAGTGACATGTTAGATAACACATAAGACTTAACTTTTGAACCCTGTTGCCATTATCAAAACACAGGTTTGACTTTGGTGCTTTCTGCACCAACAATCTCGACCTTTTTGATTTATGGCAACCCTAGTTCAAAAAGTTAAGTTTAATCAAAAGCATAAAAATTTGTTTCCTCCCCCTGGAGAGAATCTCCCCCTAGATTTTTTAATACTTCGTGGGGTTCTATGTTTTTATAAAAGATTTACTTAGAATGATTTTTCACTTTGAAAACTTAAGTTTAGGTATTTTGGAAATCTTTTGATAACTTAAGTTTTAAAAGTACATAGAGGAATTTTTGAAAGCATGAGTTTAGAGTACTTACAAAATATTTGAAGCCTTAAGTTTAAGTACTCATAAGTTTTGAAACCTTTAAGTTAAGTACTTAGTAGGATTTGAAACACTTAAGTACTTAGTAAATTTTTGAAATAATTTAAGTAGGATTTGAAAAACTTAAGTACTTAGTAAATTTAAAAGCTTAAGTACTTAGTAAAAAAACTTAAATACTTAGTAAATAAAAAGCTTAAGTACTTAGTAAAAAAACTTAAATACTTAGTAAATAAAAAGCTTAAGTACTTTATAAATTTAAAAGGCTTAAGTACTTTAGAAATTTTTTGAAACGCTTAAGTACTTTAGTAAATTTGAAAAGCTTAAGTACTTAGAAACTTGATACATTTTGAATAGAGGATAGAGTTGTTGAAGAAATTTGAAAATTTCAAACTCTAAACTCTCTCTTTTTCTATCTCTCCCCCTTTGCCATATATCAAAAAATCAGATAAATATAGCAGGAATTAAATTACAGAATGAAAATAACATTTAAAAATGCATGACTTTGCTGTACTGAATCAAGACTTAGACCAAATCAATTAACTTTCTCTTGTAGGGACCTGTCTAACCCATTTAGCTACTTACTAACTGTTATAAGCAGTAGTTTTCGCTAGGGTTAGTCAAGTTAAGTGTTTCTGTTCAAGTTAGATTTTCTAAACTTGACACTTAACTTGATTGCTGTAAAAGTTGTATTTAGTGCCCCAATTACTGCAGATGCACTGACTTAAAGCATCTTGAATTAAGACAAAGACCTAAGCATCTCAACCCTTTCTAGGTTATCAATCAATGTATCCTAAAGTGTTTGTGAGATGCTGGCTTCTAAATCTATAGGTGCATGCAGTTCTAGGGTTAGAGCCTAAGCTAAGTCCATTTGCGAAAAAGCCCTAGTTTTGAAAGGGGATAGTTTTGAAATAAAACTAAGTCGAAAAATAAAAGAATTTATTTTTAAAACTTTTTCAAAATTAAGTAAGAGCTGATTTTGAAAGCATTTTGAAAGAATTGATTTAAATTGATAAAAATAATGAGTTAAATCTATTCTACTAAGCACAATCCTAACTGCCTTCTTAGTGAGCTGAACTCAGACTCAGGTAAAGGTTTTGTGAATATATCAGCTAAGTTAGATTTTGAGTCTATATGTTTAAGTACTATCTCACCCTTGGCTACATGGTCTCTAACGAAGTGGTGTTTAACCTCTATGTGTTTAGTCCTGGAGTGTTGGATTGGATTTTTGGTTAAATTGATTGAGCTTATATTGTCAATGAAGACTTGGGTTTGAGTGTAGTTGAGTTGGAAATCCTTAAGAGTGTGCATCATCCATAAAAGTTGTGCTACACACTCTCCTAAGGCCACATACTCAGCTTCAGTTGTGGATAGGGCTACACAGTGTTGTTTTCTGCTGCACCAACTTACTAAACTATTTCCTAACAGTTGGCAGCTTCCACTTGTGCTCTTTCTATCTAATTTTCAACCAGCATAGTCAGAGTCTGAGTACCCTGACAGATTGAAGGTTGAAGTTCTAGGATACCAAATCCCTACATTTAGGGTGCCCTTTATATATCTTAGTATTCTTTTTAGGGCTGCTAAGTGTGTTTCCTTAGCACAGGTTTGGTATCTAGCACACATCCTTACAGCAAATAGAATGTCAGGTCTGCTGGCTGTAAGATAAAGTAGACTACCTATCATACTTCTATATAGTTTGAGGTCTACTGGCCTGCCATCAGGGTCACTGTCTATTTTTACATTAGTTGCCATGGGGGTACTTATGCTTTTAGAGTTGTCCATTTTAAATTTCTTTATTAACTCTTTAGCATATTTGGATTGATGGACGTGGTTTCCATCTCTTGTTTGTTTGAGTTGCAGTCCTAGGAAAAAGGTATGTTCACCAACTAAGCTCATTTCAAATTCATTTTCCATTATTTTGACAAACTCTTTTAGGAAATTTGTGTTGGTGGATCCAAATATTATGTCATCTACGTAAATTTGGGCAATAAATATGTCTTTTCCTAGGATTTTAATGAATAAAGTTGAGTCAATTTGTCCTTGTTTGAATTCTTTAGATGTTAAGTAGGTTGATAAACGTTCATACCAGGCCCTAGGTGCTTGTTTTAACCCATATAGAGCTTTAGTTAATTTGTAAACGTGGTCAGGCTTGTCTAAGTCTTCAAACCCAGGGGGTTGTCCTACATAAACTTCTTCTTTAATGAATCCATTTAGGAAGGCTGACTTTACATCCATTTGGTATAACTTAAATCCTTTATGGGATGCAAAGGCTAGCAACATTCTAATGGACTCAAGTCTAGCTACTGGGGCATAAGTTTCATCATAATCTAATCACTCTACTTGGCTGAATCCCTTAGCTACTAAGCGGGCTTTATTTCTAACTATTTCTCCTTGATCATTTAGCTTATTCCTAAATACCCACTTAGTGTCAATGATGGATTTGCCTTCAGGTTTAGGCACTAGTTCCCAGACTTGGTTCCTCTCAAATTGGGCTAACTCTTCTAGCATAGCTATGATCCAATCCGGGTCAGGTAGCGCTTCATCTATCGTTTTTGGTTCTATTTTTGATATCATAGCTATTTGACTAAGGTTTCTATAGGAGGATCTAGTCCTGACTCCTAAAGTTGGATCACCCATAATTTGATCGGTTGGGTGACTAAGTCTGGGTTTCTTGGTTCTTCTAGAACTTGGTTTAGCCTCAGGTCCGGCTGGTCGGTTTGGTTCACTATTTGATTCGACTCTTTGAGCTGGTTCATTTGTTGGTTCGATAATTGGTTCAGTTGACTCATTAATTGGTTCAATAGTTAGTTCGTTTAAGGATTCAATAAAGGGTTCACTGGTTTGTTCATTATTGTCTTGATCAGAACTTGATGAATTTAGGTCTGGACTATCAAATGTTGAGTTGACTTCTTCATCAAATATTAAGTTAGTTGTTTCTTCAATTTTCTTAGTTTGTTTGTTGTAAACTCTATAGGCTCTACTTGTGGTTGAGTATCCTAGGAAGATACCTGGGGTTGATTTAGACTGAAATTTCCCTAAGTAGTCTTTGGTGTTTAGGATATGAGCTTTACATCCAAAGACCCTTAGGTAGTGCAGATTTGGGAGCCTATGGTAGTACAGCTCATAGGGTGTTTTATTGTGTCGTTTGTTAATCAGAGCCCTATTTTGGATGTAACAAGCCGTACTGATAGCTTCTGCCCAGAATTGGTTTGCTAAGTTAAATTCGTTGAGCATAGCCCTAGCGGCTTCCTGTAATGTTCTATTTCTTCTTTCTATTATCCCATTTTGTTGGGGGGTTCTAGGACATGAAAATTCATATAAATACCTATTGATCTTATAAAATTCCTCAAACCGTTGATTTTCAAATTCTCCCCCGTGATCACTCCTAAGTCTTTTAATTTTAGTATCGTTTTGATTTTCAACTAATTTACAGAAATCATTAAATAGTTTTAAGGTTTCATCTTTGGTTTTTAGAAACCTAACCCAGGTAAACCTAGAATAGTCATCAACTATTACTAAGCAGTATCGGTTTCTGCTTAGTGACTTGGCTCCATGTGAATCAAATAGGTCAAGGTGCAGGAGCTCAAGTATGGTTTGAGTTAGGTCAGATTGAATTGATTTGTGATTAGATTTGGTTTGTTTACCTTGATTACATGATTCATATATTAGGTTTTTATTATTTTTAATTTTGGGGATACCTTTGATTAGGCCAAGTTGGGTGATTTTTGAGATAGTTCTCAAATTGGTATGACCTAATCTCCTATGCCAGAGGTTCGATTGTTCTAGATGAGTTAACATACATTTGGGTGCTGAGGGAAGGTTTATAGTGTATACATTATTTCTCCTAGTGCCCTTAAGTATGATTTCTGAGTCTTGTACATTTCTAATTAGGCAGTCAGAATTGATGAAAGTGACTATATAACCAGAATCACATAACTGACTTATGCTGAGCAAGTTAAACTTGAAGTTTTCAACCAAAAGAACTTTCTTAATAATAAAGTCAGATTTAAGCTCAATATTACCTGACCCAATTACCTCTAGTGTAGCATTGTTGCCAAATGCCACTGATCCTAGGTTCTTGAGCTTGAGTTTGGTGAACTTCAATTTATCTCTAGTCATGTGTCTGGAGCAACTGCTATCCAACATCTATTGGTCCAAATCTTGATGTTCCTATACATAAAGAGTTTTATTGATTTGGATCCAATTAGATTCAGGTATAGCTTAAATTGAATTTCATTGCCTAGTCTGTCTCACCCAAATCTAAGGTTTTCAATCACGTTAGCCTTATAGGTTTTGTGAGACAGGTTTTGATAAGTAAAATTATTTTGAAAAAGTTAGTTTATTTTGAAAACCTTAATTAATTTTTTGAAAACATTTCAATTTATTTTGAAAGAGAATGTTTGAATCTATACTTAATTGAAAATTGTGTTAGATTTGAATTTTACAAAAAGTAATTTGAATTTGAAACTCAAAAATTGGCTTCCAGGTCTTGGCGAGGCACTAGGCCTTCTTTGGCCGTAGCCTTATTGGATCATCAACCCTTTCCTTGACAAAGCCGTTTTAATGAAGTTTCATTTTTAAAATTAATCTTTGAAAAAGTTCTGGTCTAACTAGTTTGGATTTTGGATCGGTAGCTTCGGCTAGTTTCACCAGTCTAAAGAGACCAAGTAAACTTGATCTTATTAGAATTGGTTTCTCTAACGTACTATCATCTCACCTCCACCCAATACTATATTTTCAAGTTTCAGTTAAATTTGTTCAATCCTTAAACTAACCTAAGTCTATGCATAATAATTTGCAGAAATTAAATAAACAAGCAATCATGCAAAACAAAGAAAGTTGGATTTTATTTAACAATGAATATAGTTTTCAATTTGGCTCCCCCTGGACTAAAGTCACGGTAATGATTAGGCAAGATGTGAATCTTGTCCTTGGGGATCCAATACTGATTTGATCCAGTCGGTTTGTTCAGGCATAGTTTAGGTACCCATGCCTGAATTTTACCTCTAGACTGATTCAGTACAGCAAGGTAAGATCTTTGTCGGGATTTGGTTCTATAGCCAAGTTCGGATCGATTTAGAACGGACTTCTGTTTTCCAAGAATCATGTCTAGACCCTTGGAACCAGAGGTAAATCGTTCTAAAACTGATCTAAGATCCTTAACCTGAGTTTTCAGGGAGTTCTCTTTCTCAAGTTTTTCAACTTGAGTAGGAGTTCCTTCTTGAACTTTCTCGGTTGAGGGTTTAGATTCAGCTCCCTTTTTCAGGAGTTTTACTTCCTGTCGGAGGGATTCGATTCGGAGTTTGGCTTTCGCCAAATCTCGAGAAAGATATGAAATTAAATCGTTTAACTGACTTCTATTAAAGCCACTTACCTTGATTTCGCCATCCTCTGAGACGGTTAGTTTGCCGTCATCCTGTTCTGATTCTGACTCGGTCTCGACTGTTGGTGAAGAATGCACCCAAGTCAAACCTGTGTTTTGATATTGGCAAAAGGGTTCAAAAGTTAAGGGTTAGTTGTTGTCTAACAAGTTTCTTGAGTGTACAGGAAAAGCCCTAGCGAAGGAATGCTAGGCACTGGCAAAGGAATGCCAGCCAGAAGAAAAGCCCTAGCGAAGGACTGCTAGGCTCTGGCGAAGGACTGCCAGAATGGACAAACCCTAGCGAAGGAATGCTAGGCCCTGGCAAAGGGCTGCCAGAAGAAAAGACCTAGCGAAGGGCTGCTAGGCACCAAGCGAAGGGCTGCTTGGTACTCAAGACCTAGCGAAGGGCTGCTAGGCACCAAGCGAAGGGCTGCTTGGTACTCAAGACCTGGCGAAGGGCTGCCGGGCAAAAGTCCAACTGGAGGAGCCGGTTGGCACCAGGTAAATTCTCCCGAGAGGAGTAGGTGAGGACGCGTTCCCCTTGAGGGAGCATTAGGCGTCGGTTCGACCTAGGGCTCCATTTTGGAGACCAAAGTCAGAACCAAGACAGCTAAGGCTGTATAAATCTAATTAATTTTTATGTTATCTTGTTTTGGACTAACCCTGGATGCAGGACCGAAGGAACGTGAGTCTGCAGCTCAGAAAGCCTCAGAGGAGAGAGGCAGTTGCTGAGTAGGGCGCCCGGAGCGTCCCGGGCGCCCCCAAGGGCCATACAAAACGAGTGACAAGAAGACTGGTTCGAATACACACTGGGTCGGGCGCCCCCGTGCTCTCGGGCGCCCCCTGCGCTGCGGGCGCCCCCTGGCGCATACCTCGAACCAAGAAGCCCTCGAAGCCAGGCAGATAATCTTTGACCCGGTCAATGCGGGCGCCCCGAGCGCTGCGGGCGGCCCGGTCAAAACTGATCCAGAAGATAAGGGGATCAGACGCTGACCGAGATCGGAACGGATCGGCTGCCACGTAGGGGGGCGCCCCTGACGTCCCGGGCGCCCCCTAGCCCTATATAAAGGGCCCTCGACCCCAGGCTTCAACACACTGCTTTCATTCAACGCATCCAAACGCTCTGACGACCGCGCTCTGCTCCGGAAACTTCCCGACTCAAGAACGAAGCGCCGTCAACCTCCCACTGCACCGAAACTCGATCTACACCGGGAGTTGGTAAAACAAAGTGTATATTTCTATTTACAGTAATTTTGTAATCTCACTCTGTAACCGTTTTGCGCACTATAGAATTGCCCAAAGTAAACGGTCAACGACCGTGGGCCTTGGAGTAGGAGTCGACCCAGGCTCCGAACCAAGTAAAACCTTGGGGTTTGCGTTGTTTGTTTTTATTCCGCCGCGCACTTACTCTTTCTTTTAAATTCGAACATTTTCCGATATTCACCCCCCCCTCTATCGGTCATCGCTATGATGTTCTTTATTTTGGGCATAACGGCAGCCCATCTTGCTCGCTGAGTTGGATTAGTTTTCTATGTAGACTTATAAGAATGGATAAAATAAATTTTGGTTATATAATAAATAAAATCTCATTTACTCTATATTAATGATGCGACACATAAGGACGAATATTTCGGAAGCATAATATGAGTTGGGTTACCCATAATCATGATCAAGTATCATTCTTAGGACATGTTATCTCCAAGGAAGGAGTAATGGTGGACCCAATTAAAATCGAAGCTGTGAGTAATTGGATCAGACCCAAGAATGCCAGCGAAATCAGAAGTTTCCTCGGGCTAGCAGGTTATTACAGAAAGTTCGTAGAGAACTTCTCTCGGATTGCAACCCCGATGACAGCTCTTACAAAGAAAGACAAGAAATATGTATGGACCGATGAATGTGAGAAGAGCTTTACTGAACTAAAAAGGAGGCTGACTAGCACTCCGATATTGACTCTTCCAGAAAGCGATATGGGTTTCGATATTGACAGCGACGCATCCAAACTGGGACTCGGAGCTGTGCTTATGCAAAATGGGAAGGTAATTGCCTATGCCTCTAGGCAGCTGAAGGAACATGAAAGAAACTACCCTACCCATGACTTAGAGTTAGCAGCGGTGGTCTTTGCACTGAAAATATGGAGGCACTATCTATATGGAACTCAGTGTAAAGTTTATACAGATCACCAGAGTCTGCGATATTTCTTCACCCAGAAAGATCTGAATATGAGATAGCGCAGATGGCTCGAATTGGTCAAGGATTATGATTGTGAGATCCTGTACCATCCGGGAAAAGCCAACAATGTAGCCGATGCTCTCAGTAGAAAATCATGTGCTGCTTTGATGTCTTTATCAGCTTTGTGACAACCCTTAGGGGAAGAAATTATGAATTACGGGATTGAAATCATATCAGGACAGCTGTCCACCCTGATGATTACGCCGACATTATTCGACGATATTCTGGAAAAGAAGAATCATGATTCGAGTCTTCAGAGAATCAAGCAAGAGGTTCTCGAAGGCAAGGACGATGGATTTCGGATTTCGGACAGCGGAGTTTTATATCTTCGGGATCGATTATGTGTTCCCGACGACTCCGACTTACGGACAAGAATCCTCGAGGAAGCTCATGGAACACCTTATGCGATGCATCCTGGGTCTACCAAGATGTATCGGGATCTGAAGAGCAAGTTTTGGTGGTCCGGTATGAAGCGAGATGTAGCCCACTATATCAGTATGTGTTTGACCTGCCAGAAGGTCAAAGCAGAACACCAGAGGCCTGGAGGAGTTCTGCAACCTCTGGCGATTCCCGAGTGGAAATGGGAAGACATCTCTATGGATTTCATCTCTGGGCTACCTAGAACGACTAATGGATATGATGGTATATGGGTTATTGTGGACAGGCTAACCAAGTCTGCCCATTTTCTGGCTATCAGGATGACCTACTCAGTAGAGCAGCAGGCTCAACTGTACGTCAAGGAAATTGTCCGACTACACGGGGTTCCCAAGACCATTATCTCTGATAGGGATGGTCGATTTACTTCAGATTTTTGGGGACACGTACAGAAGGCTCTCGGCACGAAGCTGGAATTCAGTACGGCCTTTCACCCCCAGACTGACGGGCAGACTGAAAGAGTGAATCAGATATTGGAGGACATATTACGAGCTTGTGCCTTGGACTTCAAGGGAAGCTGGTGTCGATACTTGAGCCTGGCAGAATTTGCTTATAACAACAGTTATCAGACAACTATCGGGATGGCACCGTACGAAGCACTATACGGAAGGAAATGCAGATCTCCTATATGCTGGCTTGAGAGTGGTGAAAAGAAGGAGATGGGACTCCAGACTGATATTATAGATGAAACCACTCAGGCTATAAAGAATATCTGCCAGAGGATAGAGATTGCACAGAGTCGGCAGAAAAGCTACGCTGATAAGCGACGCAGACCACTGGAGTTTGATGTTGGGGATTCAGTATTCCTTAAAGTGGCCCCTATGAAAGGGGTGATGAGATTCGGGAAGAGAGGGAAGTTGAGTCCGAGATATGTGGGACCGTACCAGTTCCTGAGACAGGTAGGCAAAGTGGCCTACGAACTGGAGCTACCGCCAGAAATGTCGGCTATCCACAATGTCTTCCATGTATTAATGCTCAGGAAATGTACCTCTGATGTGAATCAAATGATAGAGCCCCAACCAGTACAAGACCAAGAGAACCTAAGTTCCAAACGCCGACCTATTCAGATCCTAGATCGGGAAATCAAAAAGCTAAGGAACAAGGAAGTGCCCTTAGTAAAGGTTCTGTGGCGGAACGAGCAATTCGAAGAAGCCACCTGGGAATGGGAGGAGGCAATACGATTAAAGTATCCGGAACTGTTTTAAGTTCGGGACGAACTTTTTATAAGGTATGGGGGATTGTAACACCCCAATTTTTCCCCATATATAATGCTATGAATTCATGAAACATTATTATGAAATGTCATGATGGGCTTGGCTTAATGGGCTTTGATGTGGATTAGTGCAAAATGTGATAAAAAGAAAATGTAGGAAGGAGAAAGCAAGGATCGAACCTTGAATATCCTAGTTGCACTAACCATGTCTTAACCAATGCACCAAGGATGTTTCGTGTTGAGAGAATAAGGAACGTGCTAGTTAAAGCTAGGGAGGTGAAGAGACATGTCCCTTCATGAGAATGGTATAAATAAGAGAGGAAGAGGGGGGAAAGAACTTTGATTCTTCTTCTTCCCCACTCTCCCCACCGAACCCTAGAGCCCTCTTCTCCATTTTCATTTTTCGAAAATACACCCTAGGGTTTTAACCCTAGGGAATTGAAAGGAAGAAGACTCCATCCAAGGATCTTGCCCTCTACTAGGGCCAAGAGTTCTAGAGAAATCTAACAAGGGGAACTCTCACCCCTCCTTCAACCAAGGGTACCCTAAGGATTTAGAGAAGGTGAATTTCAAGTGAAAGGATGTAAGTATCCCCTCGCCTGCAGTGTAATTGTTGTTGTATGATTCCATCTTCTTCCTTGTTTTCGAAAATGGGAGTTATCCCTTGTGCAAGTTTCAGCCACCCCCAAGGGGGAGGCCTTGGCTACTCCTTGATGCATGGGGAGACCCCTTGGGACTTAGGGTATATATATATGTTGTTTCCCATCATGTTGTGATGACAAAAACTAGGGTTGAATACCCTACATGTTTCGGCCATGAACAAAACCCTAGGGTTAGTGAGGGTTGAATTACTCTATGATGTATCCATGCTTAGTGTATTGCATGATAGTGTAGACAAGGTGTTTGTATAAATGTTTGGTTACAAAAACCCAACTTTTTCCCTACCCTACACTTTCGGCCAACCCTAGAAGAATTAGGGTTTAGGGTGCATGATTATCCTATGATGTATTCTATGCTTAATATGTTGCATAATATGTATGTGAGGTGTTTGTGTAAATGTTTGTGTGAATGTTGGATTTCAAAAACCCTAATTCCCCCTACCCTACACCATTCGGCCAACATGAATAGGTTAGGGTTTGTGAAGGTTAAACTACCCTATGAGATATGTTTATGTTTAGTAAGATGATATGTATATGTATGTGATGTTTAAATGGAATGCTTGATTGGAAAACTTAACTTTCCCTAGCATGTAACTTTCGGCCATGCATGAAACATTAGGGTTGTGAAGGTTGATTACCCCATGATGTATGCTATGCTTAGTATGATACATGATGTATATATATGTGATGCTTGTATGGGATGTTTGATGTCAAAAATCTAACCTACCCCCTACCCTAGGACTTTCGGCCAAACCCTAGGTTTAGGGTTAGGAAGAACTAGATTAACCCATGAAGCATGCTACCACTTCCTATGATATGAATATGATTTATGTGACCAATCTTGTCATATATAAAGTATGTTTAAGTGGTTGAAATATGATGTATGTATGAGCATGTCTTATAGCCCATGGGGCACCCTTATGAATTGCATGTGATGTGTATGATAAAATACCTGAAAGGATACTCCACTAAGTATGGGATCAAGAGCACCCCTTATGTTGTGAGGTGTGTCCCTATGGGATCATGAGCACCCTTGAAGAGTGGTGTGTCACTTGAGAGTGGATTTGGAGTACTCCTTAGCATATATGTAAAAGCATGATAAGTATTTTACTTTGAAAGTTGTGTACCCGACTCGGAAGGGGGTCATTAAACAAATCCGGGGTACATGTTAACTGAAGGTCATGGCTCCGGTAGGACGGAAGGGTCCTGCTCTAATGGGTTGGTGGCTCGCTACCCCAATTCATTAGGGAACGCGCTTGATGTGGTACACACCTAGGCCCCTATATGATGTTAAAGTATTTTTAAGTAATACCTTTATGGAATTGTTTTGAAAACATTTATTATATGTGAAGGGTATGCTTAAGATATTTTATACTGCTTGCTTAGAAACTTTGATGTTTAGTATGCTATGATAAACTTATGCTTATGATTCATTATGTGTACATGTTGTATTCTTTCGTATGGATTTTGCGAGTAGGACAGGATCCTTACTAAGCATTTGTGCTTACTAGTTTATGTGTTGTCTTATGCTGCAGATAAGGGTAAGGGACACTTAAACTAAAGGAAGAGGCAGGAGGGCTGAAGATGTGTGGGGTGGTGGCTCGGGAAAGAAAGATTCTTATATCTACTTTACTATGCTTATGTTTATGTTTCCTTGATAATGAATGTTAGTAATTATGATTGGTAATCTTGAATATTAGTGATTACACTTGGCTTACTCTTATACTTGATTATGTTTGATTATGTTGTGAGTTGAACTACTTGTGAACCTATCATGTTATAGGATAACTCTTGATTAAGATATTTCACATGATGTTCTAGACTTCCTTTAGGCTCAATCTTATAAACTGTTATTATGCATGGAAACCTATGACTATGCTTCTAAATGATGTTCTAGGATGTGAATTCATGATGCCTTGCAATGGAATGTATAACCTCACTATCATGATTTATGTGTTACTGAACTTGCTATGCACCTACCATGTTCTAATCATTAAAGCATGATATCTGATTGGCATGCACTGACTAGTATGCTTAGCACTTGTAAATATCACTTGATAGTTTTAAACAAGCATGCTCAGTACTTAGTCCTTGCACTTTTGCTTTTTATTTTATGTTAAAATTATATGATTGGTTGTACGTAACCCCGCCCCGAGAGTAGATATAAGGGCGGGCGTTACACATTTTGATAGTGTCAAAGGGGGAGAATGGGTGGTTTAAGTTAGAATTTTAACTTGAAATAGATGGTTTAAAGTTTTTCTTCTCATTTAAACCTTGAATGATTAAAATGAGGAGAAGACATGGATTAAGGGGGAGGTTACCTCTTAGGTTCTGATATGACTTACATTTTTAAGATTGTTGATTGTTAAGTGGAAACTTAACTTGAATTATGATTGGAATTGAAAATGGGGAGAAGACATAGGTTAAGGGGGAGGTTACCTCTTAGGGTTACTATGTCTCATGCTTTTTCAATTGCTATCTTTTGCTATTGTTATTGTGGCTGTTATTTAGCTCTAACTCAAACATATTGCCACGCATCAAAAAGGGAGAGATTGTTGAGGCAATCGACCCTTAAATGATTTGAAGATCATGATTTTGATGTGTGTGGTTGAATATGTTTAAGGTTAGAGTGTTATGTTATATTTGATGTGTGTGATTGAGTTTGTAGGACTTGGAGGATCACACATGTTGGACATATCCGAGTGACGAGAGCCGAGGGAGGAGAGCTTCAAGGGCAAGCCGGGAAGTGGACTTCAAGGGCACACGTGAAGGGTGGCATGGAGGCAAGCCAAGGGAAGGCTTGTGTGCTTATCCCAGGGATTGTAGCTAGAGGAAGAGGACTTCAAGAGGTAAGCCAAGGGAGCAGACCTGAAGGCAAACGCGAAGGAGAAGGTCCGGAGTGGCTGGAGCTGAGCTGTGAGGCAAGGCAGTGGACTGCCCTTGGAGCAGTCGACTGCCAAAACCCACAGAAAGTTCTCGGCCTCGGACCAGTCGACTGCCCATTGGGCAGTCGACTGGTATACCGCGAAAACTAGCCATTAGCTAGCAATTAATGCTAGACCAGTCGACTGCCCTTGGGGCAGTCGACTGGTGTGGGGATGGACAGACTGCGAGTTTGTCCTGTTCACCTATAAAAGGAGCACCTTTTTGCACGAGCATGGTACGGTTCCGTACAGTGTCGAAGTGATGCTCGTCTGAAGAGCGTTTTCCCCTTCCTCTCCTCTATTCTTTTGTATTCTGAAAAGGAGAAGATCAACTGTAAAGGTTTCTCCACCTCAAGGAGAGTTTTCGATAGTGAAAAGTGGTGCTCGTGGCGTGGATCCTTGGACTAGTCACCCATCTGGGTGGATACCAAGTAAACGATAAGTCTTAGCATTGTGATTGATTTCATTTGCATATTATTTCTGCTGAGCTAACAAATTTGTAGAGATCCATGACGAAAACGTGCTATTCACCCCCCTCTAGCATGCCTAGATGATCCTTCAACTTCAAGATCTTGGAACATCCGGTTTGATGAAGTTATCCAGTCATATGGATTTACTCAAAGCCCGGATGAGACATGTGTGTACAAAAGATGTGACGGAAACGTCGTGGTGGTTCTTGTACTATACGTAGATGACATTTTGTTAATTGACAACAATGTCAAAGTGTTTTCAGACATAAGAGTCTGGCTATCAAAGCAATTTGATATGAAGGACTTGGGAGTGTTGGAGCAATCAACCCTAAGATGGTCCGGAGTGACCATGGGTTTTGATATTTGGGCAAAGGGTTTAAGTTAGGTTTACCCTTGTTATCTCATATGTGTATATTGAGTGTGCAGGCTGTACAAGTTACACATATGGACTTGACTGGGCGACCTCGGTACAGTGAAGGGTGGCATGGAGATAAGCTGGAAGCTTGTGTGCGCACCTGAGGGACTTTGGTGAGCAGGGACGATGAGCTGATGGGCGCGAACTTCGAGGCATGCGTGATGGATGGCATGGAGGCAAGCTGGAGGCTTGCGTGCATCCGAGGGACGGGAGCCGGAGATGAAGAGGGCGCGAAGGCAATAGTCGAGGCTGCGGATGAGGAGTCAGTCGAGTCGTGAGGAACGAGTGCTGTGTGAATGTACTCGGGAAGGGATTCAGCTGGGAACCAGTCGACTACTCTGGTGGCAGTCGACTGGTAGGTGGCTGGTGAGCTGGCAAATTCGAACGTTGGGAGTGTCAACGGTCGAATTTGGCTGGCACCAGTCGACTGCCCTGGGGCAGTCGACTGGTAGCTAGACATCAGCCCCGAGTCCTATTTAAAGAGGACTTCGTGGTGGCTGAGTTTCTTGACGAAACTTGCTTGGATAGGGCAAGTTAGTAGTCTTGTATACTCAGGAAGTGTCCTTGGTGTTGTGGCGAGGTTTCTCCATCCACAAGGAGCGACGAGTTCTAGCCGGAGGTTATCCGGGGTTTGATCCACCGACGGATTGTTGGATTAGTCACCCGACCGGGGTGGATACCAACTAAAATCGCCGTGTTAGCATTGGTTAGTGATTTTATTATTGTTTTATTATTATTTTCGCTGTGCAAACTAACCGTGTAGGAACAAGAATTCGGCGAAACGCTATTCACCACCCCTGTAGCGTACGGAACGATCCTAACAATTGGTATCAGAGCAAGGACTGCTCTTGATTGGACTAACTGCCGAGGGAGCACACGCTAGGGGAGAAGAAACAATGGAAGATAAGTTGGGGGACAACATCTACACCCCACCGCCTTACGACAATGAGGATTTCGATTATTGGTGGGCGAGGATGAAGAATTGGCTTAGCATGGAGTGGGAGTGCATGGTCATGCTAGAAGAGCCCTTCGAAGTTCCAAAGGACAAGCATGGAAAGAAGCTTTGTCCTAGATATTGGACTCAAGAGCAACAAGACTACTCTAGGGCAAACAAGAAGGTAATAGATGTATTAATTGATGTTTTGCCTAACAATGTTTTGAGTATTCTAGGGAATTATTAAAATGCACACGAATTATGGACCATGTTGGTGGAATATCACAAGAACCCTACACAAACTCAAGGAGTAGATGAACCTGAGGAAGTGAGCTCAATAGCTCAAGAGGAGGAAGAAGTGTCCACATCCTCAAGTGAAGAAGAAAGTGAGAGGTCATCCACCTCATCTAGAGAAGAGGAGGAGGCCACCACCTCAAGGATTGAGGGGGAGGAGAGACCCTCACCTACACATGATCAAGAGGAAGTCTCCACTTCATCCAAGGGTGAAGAGGAAGCCAACCAAGCCTCAACCTCCACCAAAGCAAGGACTAAAGACCACATTATATGCTTTGGGTGCAATGAAAAGGGGCACTACAAGGATAAGTGCCCACTAGGTAAGAAAAAGGAGGTACACCCTAAACCCATTGTAAATTCCTTTAAAGCTAATGTGGGTTGTAGAATTGGTGAAGCTCAAGCTAAAAGGAAGAAGATTCGATGCTTCACATGTGGAGAACTAGGGCATTATCACACTAAATGCCCTAGAAAAGGTGAGCTAAAGAAGATGGAAAATCTAAGAAGACGGGAAAAAGAAAAAAGAAGAAAGAAGGAAGAGAAGAAGCTCACAACAAGGAAGGACTACAAGGGTAAGGGAGGTACCCTCTAGCCCTAGTTTAAAAAGAAATTCGATTTCAAGTTCTTCTTTACATTCCATGAATCATGTTAATTACCCACCCATGCATGCTAGAACTCATGAGAATTGTTTGTTTGTGCATAATCATGGATTTAAGTACAATGATAGGACTAAGGGTAACAAGGTAGATCATAACCCTAAGAAAAGCATGCATCATGATAGACCTAAGACTTGGGTACCTAAGGATCAAGACATTGACCCCAAGAAGAGGAGACAAATGCCTAAGAAAATGGATAGGTCTAGGAATGCCCAAAGTGGACATATGGAATCCAAGGATAGAGGGCTAAAAAGGCATGTCTTTTCATGAGAAAAGTATAAATAAGAGAGGGAAGAGGTGTGAGTAACTTCCTCTTCTTCTTCCTTTCTCTTCCCCACCGAAATTCCTTCTTCTCCTCTCCTCTTTTCCATTTTTCGAAAAGTGCTCCCTAGGGTTCTAACCCTAGGGGATTGGAAGGAAGAAGGCTCTTGCCCTCTATTAGGGCCAAGGAGTCTAGAGAAGAAAGAGTAAGAGGAACCTTCACTTCTCCTTCAACCAAGGGTACCCTAAGGGACTTAAAGAAGTAGAATCTCAAGCGAAAGGATGTAAGTATCCCCTCGCCTGCAGTGTAATGGTTATTGTATGTTTCTTTGTTTTGCTTTTGAAAAAGGGAGTCTTCCCTTTAGGTAGTTTCGGCCACCCCCTTAAGGGGAGGCCTTGGCTACTTTTTGATGCATGAGGAGACCTTTGGGACTTAGGGTACATATGTATGATGATTTCCCATCATGTTGTGATAAGGAAAAGTAGGGTTATCCACCCTACAACTTTCGGCCAAGAGGAGAAAGGTTAGGCTTTTTGGGTTGTTTGCTATCCTATGATGTGTCCATGTTTAGTAGTGTAGGTAAGGTGTTTGAATAAATGTTTGTGTGAAGATTGGATGTCAAAACCTAGCCTACCCTACCCTTACATCATTCGGCCAACCTAGGAAGATTAGGGTTTAGGGATGCTTGATTTGCCTATGATGAATCTATGCCTAGTAGTGTAGACAAGGTGTTTGAATAAATGCTTGTGTGAAGGTTTAATTTCAAAACCCTAGTTTCCCTACCCTACACCATTCGGCCAAGGCATGAAACCTTAGGGTTTGTGAAGGTTAAATTATTTTATGTGATATGCTTATGTAAAATGATATGAGATGTATATGCATGTGATATTCAAAGGAAATGTTTGATTGGATTCCTTAGCATGTAACATTTGGCCAAGGCATGAAACATGAGGTTGTGAAGGACAACTTACCCTATGAGATTATGATTGTGTTTAGTAAGATCATATGCCTATATATGTGATGATTGTATGAGATGTACCCTAGGAGATATGCTTATGTTTGGGATGATGATATGTATATGCAAATGATGTTTAAATGGAATGTTGGATTAGGAAAAATGGAACTCTCCCTAGCCATGACTTTCGGCCAACCCGAGATTAGGGTTAAGGTGACTTGATTTTCTCCCATGGTGCATGCTATAGTATGATACATGATATATATATATATAGTGTGGGATGTTGGTAGGGGATGTTTGATGTCAAAAACCTAATCTACCCCTACCCTTGAGTTTCGGCCAAGACCCTAGTTTTAGGGTTAGGAACCATTTGATTTACCCATGAAGCATGCTACCACTTCCTATGATATGAATATGATTTATGTGATCAACCTTGTCATATATAAGATATGTTTAAGGGGTTGAATTATGATCTATGTATGAGCATGCATTATAGCCCATAGGGCACCCTTATGAAATGCATGCTTTATACTAGGCTAGTTATCATGATTATGGAGATCTATGTATGAGCATGCATTATAGCCCATGGGGCACCCTTATGAAATGCATGCTTTATACTAGGCTAGTTATCATGATTATGGATGCATACATATGCATAAGAATGAGCCTTGTAGGGCATGAACGAAGAAGGCTTAGGGCCTAAAGAATGCTTCCCTAGAAGGTTGGGATTAAGAGCATACTTTATGAAAATGAAGAACATGATAATTATTTTATTTTGTAATGGCTTGTACTATAGACTCTTAAAGCGAGTCAAATGATTATGATACTAGGCTGAAGGACTTCTGAGAAGGCCTAGTAAACCCTAGTGGTTCGGGATTAGCTACCTCGTTCCTATTTAGGGGCGCGCGCAAAACATGAAGTACAAGCCGGGCCCTAATGATTATGCTATGTTCAAGTATTATGTTTATATGTTTTCAAAGAAACCTTCCTATGAAGTTAATATGCTTAGATGTTTAACATGCTTAAACACTTACCATGCTTGAATGTGATTTATTCTCTTATCTTTCTATGATATGGATTTTGCGAGTAGGACAGGATCTTACTAAGCATTTGTGCTTACTAGTTTATATGTTGTCTTATGCTGCAGATAAGGGTAAGAGACACTTAAACTAAAGGAAGAGGCAGGAGGGCTGAAGATGTGTGGGGTGGTGGCTCGGGAAATAAAGATCTTCATATCTATAATATTATGCTTATGTTAACATTTCTTTAGTAATGAATGTTACACTTGGATTACTCATATACTTGACTATATTATGAGTTGAACCTATCATGTTATAGGTTGGTTTTGAACAAGCATGCTTAGTACTTTGTTATTAGTACTTTAAGAAAGAAAAAAAAAATTTATACGAATGATAGTACGTGACCCCGCCCCGAGAGTAGATATAAGGGCGGGCGTCACAACTTATTCCATGATGCCAAGGCTTGATTTTTATATCATGGTTAAAATCATATTTTAATTCATGATAAAAATCAACCAAGTCTCCTTTTTCTTATGGAATAAATTTTCATAAGAAATTTATCATATAAATTTCTTTATATAAATTTCTTTATCATAGTAAATCAATCCATGATTGATTTTATAAAATAAAATAAACCAATCCATGGTTCATTTTAATTTCCATGAAAAATAAATTTCTTTATATAAATTTTTTATATAAATTTCTTTATCATGGTAAATCAATCCATGATTAATTTTATAAAATAAAATAAACCAATCCATGGTTCATTTTAATTTCCATGAAAAATAAATTTTATATAAATTTTTTTATATAAATTTCTTTATATAAATTTCTTTATCATGGTAAATCAATCCATGATTGATTTTATAAAATAAAATAAACCAATCCATGGTTTATTTTAATTTCCATGAAAAATAAACCAAACCTTGGTTTATATAAAAATTTATATCATCCATAATTTTATAAAACAAACCACACTTAATTTATTTTATAAATTGAACCAAACAATTTGGTTCCCTCCCTTTGTTGTGGTCGGCCAAGCAAAGAGGGTGGGGACCCTCATTGGCCGGCCTATCCAGGCCACGCCCCAATGAATTAAACTCATTTAATTCATCTATTAAGTCTTCAAAAGACTTAGCCATTTTATGCTTCCGATGCGTCTCTGAAAAATTCAGATTCGACTTATCATTTGGCTCAACCAAACTTCATTTCTCTTGATTGAAAAATCCAATTTTCAACTCGTTTTAAATCCCTAGGATTACTCGTAGTGCGTGTGACTAAATAGGCTTTCGATTTATGTTGGCCATCTATAATTAACCAATTATAGAACGATCATGAGTGACACCTAGTAGTACATCATGATCCCCAATTAATCGAAAGATCAACGGTTGACCTCAGAAACAATTCTGAAACCCTTCAGCAGCTATAATGAATCATACCCCATTCCCTTCACCATCTTATACCCACTTGGTTTAGGACATGGTCTATGTGTGTCAGTCCCCACTAGGCTGACTATGTCACACATGGTCTATGTGTGTCAGTCCCCACTAGGCTGACTATGTCACACCTAGCCCAAGTAATATTTTCTCGTCCTACGGATTCTAATTACTCTCATGTATCTAAGAGATTCATACTCTGAACATGTCATGATCTGGCCAGAGGCTTCGAGTAAAAATCCGATGATAGGCCTTGGGTATACATCTCCTCGCAAGGAGTGGTGAATCCTTTATAGGCTGTTCAAACATCTTCGAGCACTTCGGCTTATACCCAATCATCCTGGATCCACACCTCCTTGGAGATGCTTGCTTAAGATGTCAAAGTATAAGTCTCCATGACCAAGATGACTTGAACACCGTAAGTCAATGGAACATCGCACTTAAGCTGCAGTAAGAACTTCACTGACATGTCTATATGTAGACTACCATATGAAGTTTTACAGCCAGTCACTCCAATGAACTAGTTCCCTTAACTAGCATTCATGTTTATCTCCGGACATCCCAATGTCACCAGCCAGTGAGAATCAGCTGATTAGAGAATAACCCATGCTAGTCTCAACAGAATTGATAGTGCCCGTTTTTATCAATTCATCGACTAGGGACAATTTCAATCTTCACAATTGCACATGTAGAGATAATCACTAGTTGTGAATTCATCACAAATTCTCTCATGCTGTGAATTGTATTTCGGACATTCAATAAATGAGTTTAAGATCTCAATCAAATACATAAACATGTATACTCAAATAGTGAATATTCATTTATTAAAATAAATGATTACAATCATAAGGCGATTGCCTTAGGACACTTTTCTCATATCACTAACACTCGGTTGCTCAGTAAGACGAATGGCGTCCCACGCTCTCTGAGTCTTGCCCGACTGTGTACGCTATTTATCCCGCAGCTCGGCTGCTCAGTAAGACGTGTTGCATCCCACGCTCCCTGAGTCTTGCCCGACTGTGTGTGCTATTTATCCCGTAGCTCGGTTGCTCAGTAAGACGCGTGGCGTCCCACGCTCCCTGGGTCTTGCCCGACTGTGTGTGCCATTTATCCCACAGCTCGGCTGCTCAGTAAGACGCGTGGTGTCCCACGCTCCCTGGGTCTTGCCCGACTGTGTGCGCCATTTATCCCGCAGCTCGGCTGCTCAGTAAGACGTGTGGCATCCCACACTCCCTGTGTCTTGCTCGACTGTGTGTGCCATCTATCCTGCGGCTCGATTGCTCAGTAAGACGCGTGGCATCCCACGCTCCCTGAGTCCTGTCCAACTATCCGTGCTATTTATCCCGCGGCTCGACTGCTCAGTAAGACGCGTACCAGCCCACGTTCCCTGAGTCTTTCTTGACCGTGTGCGTACAACTCTTGCCTTGCTAGCAAGTTATAAGTGGACCAGCCTCCACGCCCCACTCGACTCAGTGTCTTCGATCGGACGTGTGGCGGCCCACGTTCTTGAGAATCGGCCTGAGTCATTGTCCAGAAGCTCGTCATTGCACGAGTTGTATTTATCCCGCGGCTCGGCTGCTAAGTAAGACGTGTGTCGAACCATGCTCCCTAAGTCTTGCCCGACCCGTGTGTGCAGGATGCACGAAGTCCTAAAGCAAGAGCATCTCTCAAGCATCTCCTCAACTTGGTCACTCCCTAAATGGGACTTGAACGAAAGCATCATGACAAGCCTTTACGAGGCCCATAATTTGGTGACATCACCATGGATTGTCCCGGGCGGCAATTTCATTCGAGTAACTCTCATAAACTCGCCAAGTAGCGAATCATTCGGGTTCGCTTAAGTGGCTATGACACTCAACGTGTTTTGCACCTACAATTGCAAAGGATTATCCCCATCCGAGTGGCTGGCACGGGTGGAAGGCATTATACCCGTATGGCTCGCAAACGCATTCAGCGAAGTAAATCTGAGCTGGGGAGTCCCCATTCGGGTCAGTAAGGCTGCTCAAATTTTTAACGCTTAAGCATCGCAAAGACACAAGGGATATAAACGAGGCGACATTCTTATTATCAAAAGCTATAACAAAATTAAGGCCAAGCCCCTCTTCAGCAAAGGAAAGTAAAGTGACCATTTCTTAATAACAGTTGTTCCTAGTTCATGGGGCTAAGCTAGTCTTCCTCGGGGACTTGCCCTGGAGCAGAGAGTCGGTACACCCTTTGAGGCGCTGTATGCGCCGCTAGACCGCCCTCAGTACGAACGCTTGGACTTCGCGTCTTTGTTGAAGCCTACCAAGCTCCGCAGCACAAGCAACCCGCTCTTCCTCTTTGGCCTTCAAGTCGGCCCGCAGGGCGGAGATGACGTGGTTTGCCTCAAAAAGTTGCGTCTTAAGCGTAATCAGTTCCTCAAGGTTCCAAACTGGCCGCACCGCCTGTCGAAGAAAGATGGCAAGATTCAGAATCAAAGAAAAGAAAAGCGGAAGTAACATCTTTCATAGACTGTGGATCCTTGAGTCAGCCTATGAGCACTCGCCTAAGCAGAGTTTCCAGGCTCTCGCCTGGACGGGGCTTCAGACTCCCTGTCCAGACCACCACTTGAATACGAGTCACTAGCTAGGGCCCCGTGAGTGGTGGCGGAAAGACTGGCTGGGGAAAGCCAACAGCAGTATCGTAGCCAACAGAGGCCCATAATTTGGGAGAGGTTGGTGCGAATACAATCGAGAGAACTCCCCGAGCTGACATCGGCAAAAGATAGGGGGTGCCTGATAGTAGCCCATGCACCACTAGTCGAGCCAGTATTGCCAACCAACGGGCATAAAGAACCTCCATGGGTCGTAGGGCGAATGACAGTGGGGACGCCTTCCTCCGGAGGCCTCGCCGGCGCGAACATCTAAACCTCCTCGACGA
>JAGFNQ010002120.1:221393-278130 GCA_024364735.1 Boesenbergia rotunda
AGTAGAAGAAGAGGGAGCCCCGCGAGTTGTAACGCTCTCGGAGGCGGCCCTTGTCAAAGGGGAGATAACACTAGTTCCCTCAGCAAAAGAAGGCACCAGAGGGAAATCCCCCGACTGAGGAAGTGTTAGTAATATGAGAGAAGTGTCCTAAGGCAATCGCCTTATGATTGTAAACATTTATTTTAATAAATGAAAATTCACTATTTGAGTATACATGTTTGTGTATTTGATTGGGATCTTAAACTCATTTACTGAATGTCCACAATACAATTCACAGCATGAGAGAATTTGTGATGAATTCATAACTAGTGATTATCTCTACATGTGCAATTGTGAAGTATTGAAATTGTCCCTAGTCAATGAATTGATAAATACGGACACTATCAATTCTGTTGAGACTAGCATGGGTTATTCTCTAATCAGCTGATTCTCACTGGCTGGTGACATTGGGATGTCCGGAGATAAACATGAATGCTAGTTAAGGGAACTAGTTGATTGGAGTGACTGGCTGTAAAACTTCACATGGTAGTCTATATATAGACATGTCAGTGAAGTTCTTACTGCAGCTTAAGTGCGATGTTCCTTTGACTTGCGGTGTTCAAGTCATCTTGGTCATGGAGACTTATACTTTAACATCTTAAGCAAGCATCTCCAAGGAGGTGTGGACCCAGGATGGTTGGGTATAAGCCGAAGTGCCCGAAGATGTTTGAACAGCCTACAAAGAATTCACCACTCCTTGCGAGGAGATGTATACCCAAGGCCTATCGTCGAATTGTTACTCAAAGCCTCTGGCCAGAGCATGACATGTTTAGAGTATGAGTCTCTTAAATACATGAGAGTAATTAGAATCCAAAGGACGAGAGAACGTTACTTAGGCTAGGTGTGACGTAGTCAGCCTAGTGGGGACTGACACACACAGACCATGTCCTGAACCAAGTGGGTATAAGATGGTGAAGGGAATGAGGCACGATTCATTAGAGCTGCTGAAGGGTTTCAGAATTATATCTGAGGTCAATCGTTGATCTTTCGATTAATTGGGGGTCATGATGTACTACTAGGTGCCACTCATGACGTTCTATAATTGGTTGATTATAGACGGCCAACATAAATCGAAAGCCTATTTAGTCACACACACTACGAGTAATCCGAGGGATTTAAAACGAGTTGAAAATTGGATTTTCCAATCAAGAGAAATAAGTCGAATCTGAATTTATCAGAGGCGAATCGGAAGCTTAAAATGGCTAAGTCTTTTGAAGGCTTATTGGACGAATTAAATGAGTTTAATTCGCGAGGAGGCGGTTTGGTATGGCCGGCCAAAGAGGGTGCCCACCCTCTTTGGTTTGGCCGGCCACAACAAGGAGGGAAACCAATTTATTTGGTTTAAATTATAAAATAAATCAAGCGCGATTTGTTTTATAAAATTATGGATAAATAAATTTATATAAAGAAATTTATTGAAATTTATTCTTTTTATGGAAATTAAAATGAACCAAGGATGGTTTATTTTATTTTATAAAATCAATTATGAATTGATTTTTCCATGATAAGAAAAATTTATATAATAAATTTCTTGTAAATTTTATTCCATAATAAAAGGGGAGATGTGTTTGTGTTTATTATAAAGTTAGTTATAATAAAACTTGGCATAACGGAATAATTCATAGGAAATTTATAAGATAAATTTCTTATGAAAATTTATTCCGTTAAAGGGGAGACTTGGCAATAGAGAGGCTACTATATAAAGGAACCAAGGCAAGCCTTGAATCCTAATCAAGAGATTAAGTAGCAAGCTCTCTCTCTCTTATTCTCTCCCTTTCTCTCTCTAGGGCCGGCGCCCTCTCTCTCTCTAGAGACGCGCCCTCTCTCCTCCCCTAGGGCCGGCGCACCACCTAGGGTTGCCGTGAGCCACCTCCACCAAGAAGGTGCCAAAGAAGAAGAAGAAGCGGGTCGCAACTCCTTCCTTCCCACGGAATCTTGATTCCGTTACTTGGTGGTTAGTCTTCCATCTTTCTCTCTTGATATTCTTGTCGTGCCTTTGGAGAATCTAGTAGTTCTCGTCGGCACGAAACTCGTGGCTTTGCGAAGTCATCCCGAAGAGAACTCGGCATGGACGCGAATAGAGGCGGAGCTTCCAAGGGACGCTACGGTTGGATCTCGTCCCTTACTTCGAGTTACGCGAGGTATTGAGTAAATTAGTTTACTTTCTGCAAAATTTTAATTTATGATCATGTCCACACATCATAAGGTTGCATGCTAGATACGTGGTTAAAATAATTTGAGAAATTATTTATGCTAATTCTTCCGCTGCACATAATTATTTTTTTAAATTACGAACCGTATCCATGTCAACATGCACCCGGTCCCAACAGTGGTATCAGAGCCGGTTAGTGTTCAACATAATCATATAATTGTTTTGTGGAAAACTTTGTCATGATCTCAATTTTGGAAAATTTTCCAATTATGGAAACTTTCCAATTATGATAAATTTTAGATTTAGGAATTTCAAAGTTTGGAAATCCTCATGAAATTTCGCAAACTTTGAAATATCCAGTTTCTGAAATTTTATGATAAATGTGAAAACTTCCCATCTTTGGAAACTTTCCAATTTTGGAAATTTCCTATTTTGGAAAATTTTCAATTTTGGAAATATGTAAGTTTTCTTTGTACCAGAAACTTACAATTATTCTGAAAATCTATTATGAAATCTCGCAATTTTGGGCACTTTCTTTTAAGAAAGTCTAGACAAATTTATGGATCATTAATTGACAATTAAATTCGAATTGGTTTTAAATTATTAACAAAATTCTTTATTTTGGATTGAGCCTCGGGGAGCCGTCCAATTTAAAGTTAGTTGTTGTAATTTAATTTCCCATTTTGAATAAAATTGTCATGTTTAATTTGGTTACGCCTCGGGGAGCGGACCAAATTGGATTTACGACAAATTTCTTTTCTTTGGGTATCTGAGCCTCGGGGAGCCACCCTTAGAAAATAATTTGTTGTAATTAATTAATCCATGAATAAAATATGTGATCAAATCTTGGAAATTTGATTTAAGAGGTGATGCTCTTACATATGGTTGTCTCCAAAATTAATTAGGAAAATGGTTTCCTATAGAGTTTTCTTAAATGAGATTTTCATGAAAATAATATGTGGTTGAATTAAGGGAATTGTCTCTTAATTTAATAAGATTTGATTTAGAGAAATCAAAGTCTTAAAACATATTATTTCCGAAATTGATTATGACAATTTAGGAAATTATTTCCCAAAACAATTCCTTGAATAAAGTATGAAATCGGGATTAGGAAATCCGGTTCCTAATCCAATTAATGAGACTTGATAAATTAAGTCACATACATACTTTATTAAGGAAATCGTTAGTCATGACATAATTATATGTCATGAATGTGCTTTGAAAAGAAAGGATGAGACCCAAAACCCCTTACAAAATATTAAGGCTAACACCTTCCATTAATATGGTTAGAACCGGAGTTTTGTTTCTCGTTTGGGTTTATGGACACATCCATGCCCGGCTTGAACCTCAACATGTTCAAACCATGGAATTAGTTTATGAATAATATAGTTGGAGTCAGAGGTCAATCCTTAGTTTTGGTTGTTGGACACATCCAAGCCTGACTAAACGGTTGAATGAGCTCCAACCATATTAAAACTATTTCTTGATTAATGGGTCAGCCTTAAGCTTGGAGCATCGATTTGTTGTGCCACAGCCAAGGTCGATGTAAAGAGAGGTGCAGTTGGGTGCTATATACATTGTTGCATACTTGTTAATGAGTTAACAACCCAATGATTTATGCAAACATTCAATTAGTTGATAGCATAAAGTGATAGTTACATATATGTGATATGTAATCGGTATAATTACCCACCTTCATAGCTAAGAATAACTTGATGGCCACAGCCATGGTTGTTCTTATCTATGGTTGGATATCAACCTATTTGGAGATGTTCCTACGATCTCCCGAATTGATAAAAAGGGTTATTCAATTCGAAAAATTAAATAGGATTTAATTAATGTATGTTGATGCATTCTTTATCATTCTTCTCACATAAGCTCAATTTGTATTTCTAGGTTAATCACTCGATCATGTCTTCACTGAATTTGCGTTCCATTTTGGACACCAATAAACTGACTGGGCCAAACTTCATGGACTGGCTTCGAAACCTGAGGATAGTCCTCAAGGCAGAGAAGCTTGCTTATGTCCTTGAAGATCAACTTCCCAACCGTCCTCCAGAAAATGCAACTCCAGACCAGTTAGTGGCCTATCAGAAACATGTGACCGATTCTGAACTTACGAGTTGCATCATGCTAGCCTCTATGGTACCTGAGCTGCAAAAGCAGCATGAGCATATGGATGCTTATACCATCATCTTCCATCTTCATGAGTTGTTTGAAGAGCAGGCGAGATCCGAAAGGTTCGAAGTCTCCAGACTCCTCTTCACCTCTAGGATGCAAGAAGGCACTTCTGCCTCACAGTTCGTGTTAAAGATGTTGGGGTACATTGAGCGACTGAGCACACTCGGTTTTGCAATGGATCATGAACTAAGTATTGACTTAATTCTGCATTGTTTGCCCAAAAGTTATTCACAATTTGTAATGAACTATCGGATGAACAAGCTGGAGACTACCATTCCTGAGTTGCTCAACCTGCTGAAGACTATTGAGCCTTCTGTAAAGCAGGATCAAAAGACGGTACTGCTAGTTGGTTCCTCGAAGAAAGGTTCTAAGAGGAAGGCCAAAGAACAGAATAAAGGAAAGAAGAAAAAGGCCAAAAAGACTGAAAAGACACCAAAAGGCACTTGCCATCACTGTGGCAAGGAGGGTCACTGGCGAAGAAACTGCAAGGTTTATCTTGAGTCCTTGAAGAAGAAGGCATCCGATGCCCCATCCTCTTCAGGTATCTTCGTTATTGAATGTCACTCTATTTCCTCAAATACCTGGGTACTTGATACTGGGTGTAGCTCACATATATGTAATGACATACAGGGGCTAAGGAATAGAAGAAGACTCGTCAAGGGAGAAGCGAATTTGCGAGTTGGAAATGGAGCAAAAATTGTTGCTATTGCCATAGGAACATATTTGCTAAAGCTCCCTACTGGACGTGTCTTAGAATTGGATAATTGTTATTTCGTTCCTTCATTAATAAAGAACATTGTATCTATTTCATGTTTGAATGAAAAGGGTTATCATTTAACTTTTAGTAACAATTGTTGTTACATAACTTTAAATGGCGTTCTTTATGGGAATGGAACTTTGTGCAATGATATCTACTCGTTAGATTTATCCGGTGACGTTTTCAATATCGAAGTTAGCAACAAACGTGCTCGAATAAATAATCGAATAGACTCCTACACGTGGCATTGTCGTCTTGGCCATGTAAGTAAGAAATGCATGACCAAATTACACCGATGTGGAATTTTGGAATCATTTGAACCCGGTTCATTTGATACATGCGAATCATGCTTAAAAGGCAAGATGGCCAAATTACCCTTTTCCGGAAAAGGTAATCCAGTGGGAGAATTGCTTGGTCTAATACATACAGATGTATGTGGACCAATGTCAACTCTTGCACAAGGAGGCTATAGCTACTTCATCACCTTTATCAATGATCACTCACGATTCGGGTATGTGTTCTTGATGAAACACAAATCTGAAGCTTTTGAGAAATTCAAAGAGTTCAGAAATGAAGTAGAGAAACAGCTTGGCAAAAGTATTAAGATACTTCGATCCGATCGGGTTGGTGAATACTTAAGTCAAGAGTTTCAAGATTATCTTAGGGACAATGGGATATTGTCCCAATGGACTCCGCCGTATACACCACAGCATAATGGTGTATCTGAGAGGCGCAACCGAACCTTGATGGACATGGTTAGGTCGATGATGAATCATGCAACTCTTCCAAAATCCTTTTGGGGCTATGCACTTAAGACAGCTGTTTACTTGCTAAACAGAGTCCCGACCAAGGTAGTCTCTACTACTCCATATGAGACATGGAATAGTAAGAAACCTCAATTAACTCACCTTAAGATATGGGGTTGTCCTGCTTATGTGAAGCGGACTGTATCAGACAAATTGGATGCTAAGTCTGATAAATGTCTATTTATTGGATACCTAAGGAAACGAAAGGTTACCAATTTTATCATCCCTTGGAACAAAAGGTGTTTGTTTCAAGGCATGCTGTATTTCTAGAAAAAGAATTTCTTTTACAAGAAAACAGTGGGAGTAATATTGAACTTGAAGAAGTTCAAGAAACTCCAATAGACATTACAGAGACACCTAGTCAAGACCCACAACCGAGAACTCATAATGATGAGCTATCAGTTGAACCTAAAACAACAACACCTCTTCGTAGGTCTGATAGGACACGCAATATTCCAGAGAGATACGGATTTCTCATAAGTGAATCAAACGACGTGTTAGTCATTAACAATGACGAACCTATCAGTTATGATGATGTTCTGAAAAGTTCAGAAAGGGACAAATGACTTGAAGCCATGAAGTCGGAAATGGATTCCAAGTACCAAAATCAAGTATGAGACTTGGTTAACCCACCTGAAGGGATTAAGCCCATAGGGTGCAAGTGGGTTTTCAAGAAGAAAACCGACATGGAAGGTAATGTTGTTACCTTTAAGGCAAGATTAGTGGCAAAAGGATATCGTCAAAAACAAGGAATTGATTATGATGAAACCTATTCGCCAGTAGCTATGCTTAAATCCATTTGGATGCTCCTAGCCATAGCAGCTCATTATGATTATGAGATATGGCAAATGGATGTGAAAACAGCTTTCCCTAATGGAAACCTGCTTGAGGATGTATATATGATACAACCTGAAGGTTTCACATCGGTTGATAAAACCAAAGTATGCAAGCTTCGACGATCCATATATGGACTGAAGCAAGCATCCAGGAGCTGGAACATCCGTTTTGATGAGACAATCAAAGAGTTTGATTTCTCACAAAATCCTGACGAACCTTGTGTGTACAAGAAGGTTAGTGGGAGTGCAGTCGTATCCCTAGTATTATATGTCGATGACATATTACTTATAGGAAACGATATATCAGTCTTACAGACAGTTAAAATTTGGTTGTCCAAAACTTTCTCCATGAAAGACCTGGGAGAAGCAACCTATATCCTTGGGATTAGAATCTATAGAGATAGATCAAAACGGTTGCTTGGTCTTTCGCAGTCTACATATATAGACCGAGTGCTAAAAAGGTTTAGCATGTTGGAATCCAAGAAAGGTTACCTTCCCATCAGGCATGGGATCAACCTTTCAAAGTCTATGTGTCCGCGCACAGAAGACGAGAGGATTTGCATGAATAAGATTCCTTATGCATCCGCGATAGGATCTATCATGTATGCTATGTTATGTACAAAGCCCGATGTATCGTATGCTCTGAGCGTCACAAGCAGATACCAATCGGATCCAGGAATGGATCATTGGGCAGCTGTCAAGACAATCCTTAAGTACTTAAGAAGAACTAAGGATGTGTTCCTAATATATGGAGAAGGTGATATGGTAATACGTGGGTATACAGATGCCAGTTTCCAGATAGATAAGGATGACTCCAAATCTCAGTCCGGATACGTATTTATCTTGAATGGAAGTGCAATAAGTTGGAAAAGTTCCAGACAATACACCGTAGCGGATTCTACCATAGAAGCGGAATATATTGTAGCTTCGGAAGCAGTAAAGGAAGCAGTATGGATCAAGAAGTTTGTCTCAGAACTTGGTGTGGTTCAAACCATTGATGAAGCAGTGCCGGTTTACTACGACAACAATGGAGCTATTGCACAAGCAAAGGAACCAAGGTCTCATCAGCGATCCAAACACGTGCTTCGCCGCTATCATCTGATCAGAGAGATTATAAGTAGGAATGATATACAAATTGAGAAAATTTCCACTGAAAGGAATTTAGCGGATCCTTTAACTAAGGTCTTGCCTCAGAGCAAGTTTGAGGGTCATGTTAGAGCCTGTGGTATTGGATACCGTAGCGATTGGCATTAGGCCAAGTGGGAGTTTGTTAGTAATATGAGAGAAGTGTCCTAAGGCAATCGCCTTATGATTGTAAACATTTATTTTAATAAATGAAAATTCACTATTTGAGTATACATGTTTGTGTATTTGATTGAGATCTTAAACTCATTTACTGAATGTCCGCAATACAATTCACAGCATGAGAGAATTTGTGATGAATTCACAACTAGTGATTATCACTACATGTGCAATTGTGAAGTATTGAAATTGTCCCTAGTCAATGAATTGATAAATACGGACACTATCAATTCTGTTGAGACTAGCATGGGTTATTCTCTAATCAGCTGATTCTCACTGGCTGGTGACATTGGGATGTCCGGAGATAAACATGAATGCTAGTTAAGGGAACTAGTTGATTGGAGTGACTGGCTGTAAAACTTCACATGGTAGTCTATATATAGACATGTCAGTGAAGTTCTTACTGCAGCTTAAGTGCGATGTTCCTTTGACTTGCGGTGTTCAAGTCATCTTGGTCATGGAGACTTATACTTTAACATCTTAAGCAAGTATCTCCAAGGAGGTGTGGACCCAGGATGGTTGGGTATAAGCCGAAGTGCCTGAAGATGTTTGAACAGCCTACAAAGAATTCACCACTCCTTGCGAGAAGATGTATACCCAAGGCCTATCGTCGGATTGTTACTCCAAGCCTCTGGCCAGATCATGACATGTTTAGAGTATGAGTCACTTAAATACATGAGAGTAATTAGAATCCAAAGGACGAGAGAACGTTACTCGGGCTAGGTGTGACGTAGTCAGCCTAGTGGGGACTGACACACACAGACCATGTCCTGAACCAAGTGGGTATAAGATGGTGAAGGGAATGAGGCACGATTCATTAGAGCTGCTGAAGGGTTTCAGAATTATATCTGAGGTCAACCGTTGATCTTTCGATTAATTGGGGGTCATGATGTACTACTAGGTGTCACTCATGATCGTTCTATAATTGGTTGATTATAGACGGCCAATATAAATCGAAAGCCTATTTAGTCACACGCACTACGAGTAATCTGAGGGATTTAAAACGAGTTGAAAATTAGATTTTCCAATCAAGAGAAATAAGTCGAATCTGAATTTATCAGAGGCGCATCGGAAGCTTAAAATGGCTAAGTGATTTGAAGGCTTATTGGACGAATTAAATGAGTTTAATTCGCGAGGAGGCGGTTTGGTATGGCCGGCCAAAGAGGGTGCCCACCCTCTTTGGTTTGGCCGGCCACAACAAGGAGGGAAACCAATTTATTTGGTTTAAATTATAAAATAAATCAAGCGCGATTTGTTTTATAAAATTATGGATAAATAAATTTATATAAAGAAATTTATAGAAATTTATTCTTTTTATGAAAATTAAAATGAACCATGGATTGGTTTATTTTATTTTATAAAATTAATTATGAATTGATTTTTTCATGATAAGAAAAATTTATATAATAAATTTCTTGTAAATTTTATTCCATAATAAAAAGGGAGATGTGTTTGTGTTTATTATAAAGTTAGTTATAATAAAACTTGGCATAACAGAATAATTCATAGGAAAATTTATAAGATAAATTTCTTATGAAAATTTATTCCGTTAAAGGGGAGACTTAGCAATAGAGAGACTACTATATAAAGGAACCAAGGCAAGCCTTGAATCTTAATCAAGAGATTAAGTAGCAAGCTCTCTCTCTCTTATTCTCTCCCTTTCTCCCTCTAGGGCCGACGCCCTCTCTCTCTCTCTAGGGCCGGCGCCCTCTCTCCTCCCCTGGGGCCGGCGCACCACCTAGGGTTGCCGTGAGCCTCGTCCACCAAGAAGGTGCCAAAGAAGAAGAAGAAGCGGGTCGCAACTCCTTCCTTCCCACGGAATCTTGATTCCGTTACTTGGTGGTTAGTCTTCCATCTTTCTCTCTTGATATTCTTATCGTGCCTTTGGAGAATCTAGTAGTTCTCGTCGGCACAAAACTCGTGGCTTTGCAAAGTCATCCCGAAGAGAACTCGGCGTGGACGCGAATAGAGGCGGAGCTTCCAAGGGACGCTACGGTTGGATCTCGTCCCTTACTTCGAGTTACGCGAGGTATTGAGTAAATTAGTTTACTTTCTGCAAAATTTTAATTTATGATCATGTCCACACATCATAAAGTTGCATGCTAGATACGTGGTTAAAATAATTTGTGAAATTATTTATGCTAATTCTTCCGCTGCACGTAATTATTTTTTTAAATTAGGAACCCATATCCATGTCAACATGCACCCGGTCCCAACAGGAAGGGCAACCTCGCGAGTCGGCGGAGGAAGAGGTACCTCATGCCTGGGCGGAGAATGGGTGAACTCTCGAGGGGAGGTCACACGGGAAAAAGAGGGAGCCGCGGCAGCAGGTTCTGCAGAAGCCGGCACCTTGGCTAGCTTTGCTCGGCTGGGAGGGGCGGAAGTACCAAGTGAAGATGAGAAGTTAGCCGACCACAGCATTTGACGGTGAGTTTCCAAGGGTAGGTCGTCCATATCGGTGACCCCCACACGGGAAACCGACCTTTCCTTCATCGGTTCCTTCTCCTTACGATAGGTAACTTCACGTGGAATAGTTGTGGTCTCAAACACCCTCGTCGGGGGAGGAGAGGCTGGGGAAAGCATCATTGCAAGATGTTCCCGGTCTATATCTTCCGAGGAAGAGAAGTAAGAATCGTCCGAAAAGGTGTAAAGTCGTTTCAACGAAAACAGTTCCTCGAAGGAGTCGGTGGACATATTGGAAGATGGTTGGAAAACTAAAGAGGATTTCGAACTCGCTGTTGTTTGGGTTGAGGATGACCCTGTTAATCCCCGCATACATATAGGGGAAGGCGAGCTATCCCACCCGTTCGTAGAATACCTCAGAAAGGCACAGGATCGAACGGTCGTGCTTTGTTGCATGAATATTGAGAAGCAATAAAGCAGAAGGGAACTAGCAAGGTGAAATTACTCGTCGCCCGAGGTACTCATGACCGATGATAGACGTTTCGTTGCCCGATGCGTCATGCCACTATTGATACGTTCAGTCGCTAGTTGAGGCAACCGTCAGAAATTAGGATACGAATCGCCCCGATGGGATAGGCGAAGAAACACAGGCGGACAGCTCCCGCGAATCCCTTAGTTCAGGCCCCGGTCGGACGTGTGTGTTGGAAACGAGATTGCTAGAGAGGGGGGGGGGTGAATATAGCCAGACACTACAAGTCTTGCACTTTTCAAGTTTTCTCTGCACTTAAGTTAGTAGCAGCGGAAACAAAGCATATGCAGAGAAACAAACTTAACAGAAATGCAGAACCAAAGAATACAAACCAAGGATCGCTAACAAGGATCGTTTACAAGGTTCGGGGATAACTTGCCCCTACTCCTTGGCGTGCCCGTAAGGTGGGCGATCCCTTGATCGTCGGCAGATCAAGCCCCGGTGACCCGGATAAAACAGCGTCTCCTTCTCGGTGGAGAAACCTCTCCACAAGCGTCTCAATAGGATACAAGATAAGCTCACGAGACTAAGAGAAGGATAGCTCACAATGATGAAACAAGAACGCTCAAGCACAAAGCAACAGAGAGCACAACACACAGCCCAGCCAAACTCCTCAAGTTCCTGTCTGTTTTTTCTTGTTCTCGCTCCTCTGCTTCCAGCCTCGTCTTAAGCATTTGCTCCCATCACCAGGCTCTCCATCAGCATCCAATGAAGCCACAGCCTGACCCCCTGACTCCCTGAGCACTCAGTCCACTGAAGACCCTCTCCAGCTGAGCCTCCGTTAGTTGCCAGCTGCTCTCCAGACGCCTTGATACCTGAAACAAGGAAACAGCCAAACTTGCTCCAAGGAAAGCCTCCCATTGACTCTCCTCCAATGTTTGAATCATCCCTGTAAAGCCTGCACACTCCAATAGAAGCTTAGCAACTCATATCAACATATATCAGCAGTGTATCAGAGAATCGGCAGAGAAAACAGCCTTCTGACAGCGTATTTGAATTAAAGTTCTACGCCTGATCGGTCACCAGACCGATTAGGAAGGACCCTGATCGGTCACCAGACCGATCAGGCTGGGTTCAGACCGATCAGGCTCCGTCCTGATCGATCCCCAACGCTCAATCAGAAATCACGATTTCTTTGAGATTCTCCTGGACCGATCACCAGACCGATCCCAGGTTGTGGATCGATCACCGGACAGATCCACCTCTAATTTAGGCGATTTCTGAGTTTCGCAGTCCAAACCTCCTGATCGGTCACCTGACTGATCAGAGTGTCTCCTGATCGGTCACCAGACCGATCAGATCATGACCAGACCGATCAGGCATCATCCTGATCGATCTTAGTGAGGAACCCACGAAGCTGGATCGTTCTCCAGAACGATCTGCATAGTGATCCTGATCGGTCACCAGACCGATCAGGAGCAGTTCAGCAGGGGAACTCAACCTCACTGTTCGCTCCCTGATCGGTCACCAGACCGATCAGGAGCCAGTCAGTGGGTGAAACGCATACTCCATGATCGGTCACCAGACCGATCAGTCATCGCTGGATCGGTCACCAGACCGATCCACGAAGGAGTACCGTGCCAACTTCCCTGATCGGTCACCAGACCGATCCAGGCAAGCCCAAATGCACTCTAAGTCACGAGACCAAGCCTCCAGCCCTTCTCTGACCCGTGCCATGCCCAGTTTCACTCACTGGGACTTCAACCTAGCCCTCCAAGCTAGGACCTGGCTTCACTCACCAGGGTTTCGGTCACCCGGCTTCACTCACCGGGACCCGGCTTCACTCACCAGGATTTCAACCTAGCTTCACTCACTAGGATTTCAGTCACCCGGCTTCACTCACCGGGACCCGGCTTCACTCACCGGGATTTCAACCTAGCTTCACTCACTAGGATTTCAATCACCTGGCTTCACTCACCAGGACCCGGCTTCACTCACCGGGATTTCCATCACCTGGCTTCACTCACCAGAACCCGGCTTCACTCACCGGGATTTCCACCACCTGGCTTCACTCACCAGGACCCGGCTTCACTCACCGGGATTTCCACCACCTGGCTTCACTCACCAGGACCCGACTTCACTCACCGGGATTTCCATCACCTGGCTTCACTCACTAGGACCCGGCTTCACTCACCAGGATTTCCACCACCTGGCTTCACTCACCAGGACCCGGCCTAGCCCTCCAGACTAGGACTTTTCACCTAACCCTCCAAGTTAGGACTTTTTCCATGCCAGCGTGCGATCTCCCAGATCCACCTGGACTTAACCCGAATTTCATTCAACCAAACTTAAATCATTGTCAAACACCAAAACAACAACCGGGCTAGACTGCATCAACAGTGTGGTGACCCACGCTCCCCAGGTTCCGACTTAATCAAGTGGCCAAACCTTCACAGACAGGCCAGATCCCGTGAATCCCTTGGTTCAGGCCCCGGTAGGACGCGTGGCGATCCACGCTCCCCGATTTTTGACTCAACCAAGCAGCTGAACCCTCGCCAGCAGGTTAACTCCCGTAAGTCCTTTGGTTCAGTCACTTACACGGCAGAGGGGTAGCCTAAGCCGAGCGCTCCAACTGATGTTCATCTGGATCGTCAATACTCGATAGCAAAAGCAAGCCTAAGAAGCCCGAGTAAGAAGGGAAATGTTTCAGTCGGCAAGACAAGGATGTTACATAATAAGGGGTCAATCGCCCTTACAAGTGCCAAAAAGAAGAAAGACAAAAATATAGGAGGCCTGACCTTCACTTGAACGACTCTTCATTTACATTAGGCAAGTCTTTACACATATCCTGGAGCCGCACTGTTGTGGGAGGCAGATCGGGAAGCAGATACCCGCCAAGCTTGAGTCGACGGATGATGTTAACTCCCTGTGGCATCATTACATCCATAAACCGTTGGGCAATTTCGGTCATATGGGCTGGGACATTGATGCACTCGAGCCTATGCTTCTCCAATCTGGAGGGTTCAGTTTCCCTGTAGGATCGGAGCTCCGTCAGCTCTGATCTAGCCGCCTCCCTCTCGGACATCTCCTTCAGCAGCTGCTCAAGCTCCTCCTTCTGACCTTATAACAATTGGTCCTTGGAAGAGAGCTCTTCTGACAACTCAGTTATCCTCTGTGATTGAGCCAGGGCCTCAGCGTCTATAGTCTCCAGTTGGGCCCGAAGGGAGTCAGTGATAGTGGACGTCTCTTGAAGCTCAGACTTTGCCTGAGTCATCTTGTCCTGTGTCTTCGCCTGAAGAGCCCGCGCCTTCCACTCAGCGTGCTTCAGGGTGGAGAGGCGGATGTTTGTTTGGAACGCGGCCTGATGCGCCGTCTCTATCTGGCCGCGTTCCGCCTCAAGTTGCTCTTCAGAGTGAGCCAATTGATCTTGCAGAACCTGAACTTCGGCTCACAGGTGGTTTAGAGTGGGCTCATCAGCGACAAGCTGAGAATGCACCAGTTGGGTCTTCAGGCGCTCCACATCCCTCTCAGCCATAGCCCGAGCCGAGCTCTGGGCCAGAAAAGACATAGAGAAGATATGGCAGTCTCCTACGAACTACAAAAGGAATACGGGTCTTAGGGATAAGAAGCAGAGTGTTCGATAGAGGACCCGGTTCGGCTAGACATACCTGAGTGACCTTAAGGAAAAAGGCATCGGCTCTGTTACGAGCACCCTGGAAATAAGACTCCTCGAGCCCCTGAGAATAGAGGTCGGCCACCGACCCATACCGGCGCAGATCCTGATGCCGATCGGGTAGCTCACCCGGAGGCATCTTCAAGTGGCGGTCATCCCGAGTGGGCACCAAAAGGTGCATCATCGGATCCACAGCCGGATCCTCAGCAGATGGAGTTCTCGATCTATCAGGCATCACCGCACCGGAAGCGTTGGAGGATGTAGAAGGGTCGGCAGACGATGTGATAATAGGAGGATCGGCCGTAGCACCAATGTTGGGGTGGGCGGCAGGAGTAATTGGTGGCATTTAGACAGGGGAAATGTCAACCGGTATGACGGCAGGAGGATCAGCAGTGGGAGCCAAGAAGGGAACAATGGCCATAGAAGCAGAGAGGGCTTCTGGCTTGGGAGCCTCTCTCTTCTTTTTCTTCTTCTTTTTCTCCAGTTGTTTGCTGGAGGAAGGGCGAGAGGAGCCCTTTGGAGGGAAGATGCTCGTCGGCATTTAGAGGGAGTACGCGGGTTGGCGGCTGCAAGTGGGGTTGTCTTGGATGTGGTGGGAACTGACTCCAGCACAGTCGGGGTCAAGCCCGCCAAAGCATCCTCAACCAAAGCGCCTCCTCTGGTAGCCAGCACGGAGCAACCCGAGTCCGCAGCTCGACCTCCTCTAATCTAAAGCCCCCCTTCAGAGCCGTAGACAGCAGCATGGGAACTGTGAAAATAGAGTAAGCTCAGGCACGATTAAGAAGTATGCAGGGGGGCACGATAAGAATTACCAACTACGGACAGTGAGGGGACCGGACTAGGGCTGAGGCCGAAGGTGGAGAGAATATCCTCCTTTAGCAGATGGCCGCCATGGAAGTGCCTATCCTCTAGCTGACCGTGACATTCAGGTAGGCTGCGGAGGTGCGATAGTGTCGGGGGAGAGCCTCAGAAACTGGAAGGTCCTCAATCCAAGTTGTGGGCCAGCCCGGGGTTGAGATGGGCCCAACGAAGAAGTAACGCTCCTTCCATCCATTGCTAGAAGTGGGAAGATTCAGGAGGAAGGAACCTTGGCTCGAGCTTGGAAGAAGAAGTCGCCCGCTTCTTGCTGTTAGGGATAGAAAAGGTAATGGAAATTCTCCGGCATCAGGGGAATCTTGAGTAATGAAAAAATGATGACCGAGCCACACATTAGCCGTATGGCGTTGGGGGCCAATTGAGGTAAGGGAATTTGGAAGTAGTCACAAATGGCGGAGAGGAAAGGATGAATGGGGAAATGGAGACCGCCTTGTAGATGGTCCCGGGATAGAGCAATGTAACCCAAGGGGGCGGAATCCGGTCGCTCATGTGATTCGGGCAGGTGTAGCTGTGGTCGGCGGGAATTAAAATCCGACCGTATTTGATCCAGGTCGTGCGCAGCGAGGGTAGTTATCATAATGGAATACCAGGGTCGAGGAGGAGAACGAGACGAGGAGGAAGAGGCCATCAGAGAAAAAGGGAGACGGGAAGCTAACCGATGGGAGAAGTCACCATAGGAAAGTCAAGGAGGAGCAGCTGTCAGTGTTAGTAATATGAGAGAAGTGTCCTAAGCAATCGCCTTATGATTGTAATCATTTACTTTAATAAATGAATATTCACTATTTGAGTATACATGTTCGTGTATTTGATTGAGATCTTAAACTCATTTACTGAATGTCCGCAATACAATTCACAGCATGAGAGAATTTGTGATGAATTCACAACTAGTGATTATCTCTACATGTGCAATTGTGAAGTATTGAAATTGTCCCTAGTCGATGAATTGATAAATACGGACACTATCAATTCTGTGGAGACTAGCATGGGTTATTCTCTAATCAGCTGATTCTCACTGGCTGGTGACATTGGGATGTCCGAAGATAAACATGAATGCTAGTTAAGGGAACTAGTTCATTGGAGTGACTAGCTGTAAAACTTCATATGGTAATCTACATATAGATATGTCAATGAAGTTCTTACTGCAGCTTAAGTGTGATGTTCCTTTGACTTGCGGTGTTCAAGTCATCTTGGTCATGAAGACTTATACTTTGACATCTTAAGCAAGCATCTCCAAGGAGGTGTGGACCCAGGATGATTGGGTATAAGCCGAAGTGCCCGAAGATGTTTGAACAGCCTACAAAGGATTCACCACTCCTTGCGAGGAGATGTATACCCAAGGCCTATCGTCGGATTGTTACTCGAAGCCTCTGGCCAGAGCATCACATGTTCTGAGTATGAATCTCTCAGAAACATGAGAGTAATTAGAATCCGTTGGACGAGAAAGACACTACTTGGGCTAGGTGTGACGTAGTCAGGTAGTTGGACGACCTCGTCCAAAGAAACATCGACAAGAAGCATCAAAATTAGGTCGTTACTGCTCAAAACCCGATCTACTCCTAGATCTAAAGAGGGATAAACATTTTACCTTTGATGCGTGCCCCGTTTAATCCCGTTCTCTCCTTTTGGATGTCGAATCTCTAGGACGTCAAGTGCCGTCCCTCTAGAAGTATCCACGCGAACAAAAGTAGATGGATGAAATCCTTTAGGTGTGCTAGCACCTTGTAGGATTCGGCCAAGAGGAGAAGAAGAAGAAGAACTCCAACAATTAGAGAGGAAGAAGAGAAGACACACTTAGAGGAAAAATGAAACAAAACCCCCTTTTGTTCTTCCATGGTGGCCGGCCACTTAATGGCCATTAATGGCCATTAAGTGGCCGGGTATAATGGCCACTAATGGCCATTAGGTGGCCTTCCTTAACCCCCTTTCAATTTGAATTCAAATTCAAATGGGGGGGGGGGGGGGGGAAACCAAGCCAAGTCATCACTTGGTCAAGTCAAGGTGAGGTGGCCTTTTGGTCAAGTCAAACTTACCTTTTATGGAATTTCCATATTTAGTCAAGTCAAACTTGACTCCATTTCTTCTCCCATGTCAAGTCTAACTTGAAGTGGAACCAAGTCAAGTCAAACTTGATTTGGATTTGGGTCAAGTCAAACTTGCCTTTTATGGACTTTCCATATTTAGTCAAGTCAAACTTGACTCCATTTCTTCTCCCATGTCAAGTCTAACTTGAAATGGAACCAAGTCAAGTCAAACTTGATTTGGATTTGGGTCAAGTCAAACTTGCCTTTTATGGACTTTCCATATTTAGCCAAGTCAAACTTGACTTCAATTTTTCTCCATCTATTTGTTCTTTGCGTGTGACCCTATAGGTTCTTGTAACGTTGGCAATGCTTCTAACCTCTTAGAAACATAAGCAATGAGCGGTATCTAGCAACATATCATTGCTACCCAAGTTACAAGAATGTTGAGATCCAACATCACCAATGTGACTAATAATTGTAACCATCACAATATGTGACAATGTCCTTCTATCCTTGATATCTAGATTGATCTTTCATGAGGCATAGACCGTGTCATCCTCCAATTAATCTATGTGTCTTGAACTCCAAGTAGATTAACTATGATCAAATAAGCTCAATATCTCATATTGCCTTATTTGGGCATGGCCATGCACTTAGTGATCTCACTCTATCAAGACTATGATATCTCTCCCGTCATATAGGAGGGATAGATCCCATCTACATCACTCACATCCCTCCACATAATTTGTTACATACCCAGTAATCGCCTTTATAGTCCACCCAGTTACGGGTGACGTTTGACGAAACCAAAGTACATAACTCCTTATGTAGGGAACTATGGTGACTTCAGGTCTAAGGACTAATAGTCATACTAATAGTCACATGAGAAAGTATATGACACTCATATAACGATCCATGATACTTTCTCATGGCGGGCCATTCAGTATACATTCTCTAATGTATACCCATGTGTCAACTTGATATCTCATATCCATGACTTGTGAGATCAAGTCATCATGTTGACCTACATGCTAGTCTCTATGCATTAACATTGTCCTTGAATGTTAATACTTGACTAGGAATAATTAAGAGTAGTGTTCTCTATATCATCTCACTATCGATTCAACTAATTGATTGATATAGATAAGAACCTTCTACTCAAGGACGTTATTATACTAAGTTATTTGGCACCAATATCATGTCAATCCATAGATGGAATGATCATGATCCAGTTCATCATAGAGCTCAGTCACCTAGTGGGGACTGACACCATAGACCGTGTCCTGGTGGGTATAAGATGGTGAGGGAATTAGGCACGATTCATTAAAGCTGCTGAAGGGTTTCAGAATTATTTCTGAGGTCAACCGTTGATCTTTCGATTAATTGGGGTCATGATGTACTACTAGGTGCCACTCATGATCGTTCTATAATTGGTTGATTATAGACGGCCAACATAAATCGAAAGCCTATTTAGTCACACGCACAACGAGTAATCCGAGGGATTTAAAACGAGTTGAAAATTGGATTTTCCGATCAAGAGAAATAAGTCGAATATGAATTTATCAGAGGCGCATCGGAGACTTAAAATGGCTAAGTCTTTTGAAGGCTTATTGGACAAATTAAATGAGTTTAATTCGCGAGGAGGCGGCTTGGTTTGGCCGGCCAAAGAGGGTCCCCACCCTCTTTGGTTTGGGCGGCCACAACAAGGAGGGAAACCAATTTATTTGGTTTAAATTATAAAATAAATCAAGCGCGATTTGTTTTATAAAATTATGGATAAATAAATTTATATAAAGAAATTTATATAAAGAAATTTATTTTCATGGAAATTAAAATAAACCTTGGATTGGTTTATTTTATTTTATAAAATCAATTATGAATTGATTTTTCCATGATAAGAAAAATTTATATAATAAATTTTTTTGTGAAAATTTATTCCATAATAAAAGGGGAGATGTGTTTGTTTTTATTATAAAGTTAGTTATAATAAAACTTGGCATAACGGAATAATTCATAGGAAAATTTATAAGATAAATTTCTTATGAAAATTTATTCCGTTAAAGGGGAGACTTGGCAATGGAGAGGCTACTATATAAAGGAACCAAGGCAAGCTTGAATTCCAATTAAGAGATAAAGTAGCAAGCTCTCTCTCTCTCTCCTTCTCTCCCCCTCCCTGCTCTAGGGCCGGCGCCCTCTTCATCCTCTAGGGCCGGCGCACCTCCTAGGGTTGTCGTGAGCCTCCTCCACCAAGAAGGTGCCAAAGAAGAAGAAGAAGCGGGTCGCAACTCCTTCCTTCCCCCGGATCTTGATTCCGTTACTTGGTGGTTAGTCTTCCATCTCCCTCTCTTGATATTCTTGTCGTGCCTTTGGAGAATCTAGTAGTTCTTGTCGGCACGAAACTCGTGGCTTTGCGAAGTCATCCCGAAGAGAACTCGGCGTGGACGCGAATAGAGGCGGAGCTTCCAAGGGACGCTACGGTTGGATCTCGTCCCTTTCTTCGAGTTACGCGAGGTACTAAGTAAATTAGTTTACTTTTCTGCAAAATTTTAATTTATGATCATGTCTCCACAACTTAAGGTTGCATGCTAGATATGTGGTTAAAATAATTTAAGAAATTATTTATGCTAAACCTTCCGCTGCACGTAATTAAATTTTAAAATTACGAACCCGTATCCATGTCAACATGCACCCGGTCCCAACAGTCAGGGCTCTAGAAGCATGTAAGCGGCGGAGAACGAAGTAGGGGTTTTTAATGCACCAAGAAGCAGGACAGAGAAAGGGCATACTTATGGAATAGGCGAGGGATGTTGGTCGTTCGATGAGAAACTGAGAGAAACGTGTGACCCCGTCCGAGCCGTCTGATCGGGCTCGGGTAATGTGCATGATTGCAGAACACAGACGTAGGTAGAACACTTGCAGAGGCCAAGGGCATATCTGTTGGTGTGTGAGAGCAGATGGCTTAGGGGCGCGAGTTTCCGGCCATTCAGGTAGCAATCAATGAGAAGATACGCCCGGTTTCCAAGGGGTGTGCCAGGCTCGAGCCGGAGATGAGGTCTAGTCAGTGGAACTACGTGCCTCCTTCGACTAGACTTGAGGGGGATGCTTATGATCCCGGGCCAGCATGCGTGTAGCCTTGCCCGACAGCCTGACGCTTAGTCATAAGAAAGAGGGTTAGTGGGCTGTAAAGGCCCGACAGGTGGGTGCCACTTAGACCCAGGCCCCTATACTGGCGTATGGCGGCCCAAGCTCTTTATGTGTTAGCCTGATCTTGAGTCGGATGTGTATACCCCTCCAAGTTTGGCTCCCCGCTGACGCGTGGCGGCCCACGCTCCGGGGGCAAGCCCGAATTGGAAGAGGTGTTACTCAGTGCCCCAGTCGGCACCCTCATAGGCCTTCAGCCGGCCTCGTCACTCAGTGCTCCAGTCGGCACCCTCATAGGCCCTCAGCCAGCCTCGTCACTCGGTGTCCCAGTCGGCACCCTCATAGGCCCTCGGCCGGCCTCGCCACTCAGTGCCCCAGTCGGCACAACCACTCCCTGACACCAGACTGCCAGAAGATGTACGGGGTCGGCGCAGGACTGAAGCCAGCCTGGTCCCAAGTGACGGATATCTCGCCGAAGTATTGATCTTCCTGTCATATCCTGTCCCCCCATACCAAGACCACACACCCTGATGTCAGGCCGAGCGGCATCCAACGACGCTCACCCTTAAGTTGACAGTGCCCCTTTCCTTAATACAGCATGCGCTACTTTATCCTGCCACCTCTGGGCATGCATTACCTTGTCCTCACTATCTGACAATAGGTGGCAGGCGGGGCAGGAGCTGTCAGCTTCCCCGGCTATATAAGCCTCCTCACTTCGCATTTCTCAGGTACGCGCGATAGTGCAATTTCATACTGTTCTATTGCTTTCCATCGCCACCGTCGAATACTGACTTGATCGTCGGAGTGCCTGGCTGGGGACTTTTTTCAGCGGGTTCTAACGATCTCTGTCTTGCAGACTAGAGGTGATCCAGCTCGTTAGACCACCTCAGCGACCTCGCTCTTCCCGGAGGCTCTCTCAGCTGTAGGGGCATCCAACTCACTTTGCGACAGGATCAGTGAGCTACAAGAAGAAAAAGACAATGAAAGCTCATCTGAAATGTGCATTGAAAGCATTGAAGAAGGGGGAGTGTCAAATTAAGAACCCAATACGATAAGTGAGGTATGTAACCTCCCTCCTGATCAACTTTATGATTCTATTTAGCTAATGCATGCCTATTATAATACTTTGGCAAAATTCAAAATGAAAATGCAAATATGAAAGATCAAATAGATCTATTGAAAAAGAATGATGTATGTTCAAATTCAAAATTTTTACAAATTTCAAATGTCAGAAATGGTGGACCTAATTAGTATATTAGGAATCATAGGAGTCAAATTTGATAAATACCTAGAAATTATATAATACCAAAATTTTTGATAAATCCAATAAGTAGAATTTATTTTGAGTTCCTAAATCTATTTTGACTTGTTAGATTTTATTTTGTTGCTAGAATTTAGTATTTAATTTGCTATGATTACATTAATTGTTTTAGAATTTTATGTTTAATTGAAAAATCAATTTTGTTGTTTTGTTTATTTAATTTGTTTAAAAATCTTTTGTGATAGACACTGATGTTATCTATTTGGAAAAAAAATTTGAATTTTTTTTACCATTAGACTAGTTTTTGTGAATTTTATATCGAAAAACAAATTTTAAATTTTAAAATACTTTGAAGATCATTTATTTTGAAAACCCTAATTTTTTAAAAAGAATTGTCCATTATATTTTTATAGTTGAGAAAAATTAGCAGGATTTTTTGAAAACAAAATCCAAGTTTAAAATTTATTTTCCAAAAAATCTCAATTCTACATAAAAATCAATTTTCTTACATAAATATTTTATTTTCTCATGAAAATTTTTACAAAGTCAGATTGACTATTTTGACACTTTGACAAAAAGTTTAAAAATATTTTGATTTATAGATAATTTTTTACAAATTTCTTTTCAAAAAATGAATCTTTAATATTAAAATTTTTTGGATATCGAGTTTCATGAATCTAATTTTTTGGTGACTCTCAATTAGATTTTTACCTAATTAGAAAAATTACCAACACATTTTTCCAAATAAATATATTTTTGACATTTTATTTATTTGAAATTACTATTTCTATTGAAATAAATTGTTTTTTGAAAAATAAAAATAATTTTTTGTTGATTTTTTTAAATCAAAAAATTTATTTCTCACATTTACAAAACTTTTTTTCCAATGAGAAACAATTTTTAAATCATTTTTTAAAATGATTTGTAACTTTTTTTCAAATTTAATTTCTAACTTATTGTTTTTTTAACCATAGTTTTTAACGTGATCAAAGGGGAGATTTATGAGGGTTAAGTTAAAAGGGAGATTTTATTGTAAAATTTTGCTTAGGCTTGTAATTGATTGCAAACATTTGTTACTTGATTGCAATATTTCTTTTATTACTTTCATAAACAAATTTCTCTACTTGTTGGTTTCCCTAACTTAACTCGAATTGATGTACATCAAAAAGGGAGAGATAGTATGTACCTCAAGTTGATTTTGATGTGGTCAACCTAGACAAGTTTGGTCTTGTTATGTTTGATACCTGGTGTCTAAGTGTGGAGGAACTTAGTAACATAAGAAGTAGATTGGAAGATACCGCGAACGAGAAGGATGACACGGGAAAGTCGATAGGCTTGGTGAATCTGATATAGGATCGTAGAGTGCGATAGAGTGGGGTGAATATCGCGTTCAAAAAATATGGCTAACACATTTTATTTTTACTTGGTTCGGAGTTTGTGACGGTTCCTACACCATGGTCTACGGTCCTTGACCGTTTACTTTGGGCAATTCTCTAATTTACAAATGTATACATGATTAACTATAATGCAAGAGTATTTATTACAGAAATGTATACCGACAACACAAATGAAAAGAGATTGAAGCACATCGTTGTTGAAGTAGTGTTTCATCATCTCCGGATCGTTTCATCGCAACACACGAGAGCACAAGTGATGAGAAAATTGATTCCAAAGCCTCTGATGGAAGAACCCTTATATAGGGTCACACGGGGGCTCGTATAGTCCTCATGGGCACCTATGTTGTTGCAATCCGGCCATGGCCTTATCCCTGTTTGGTGCAATGCTTATCCGCACTCAAGGGCCTGACTGCTCTCGGGCTTCTATATTACTGACATGGAGCTTCCACTCAGCGTGCGCCAACTCAGCCAAGCCTTGACTGAGTCACAGGATCATGGGCGCCCGAGTCCCTCTCAGGCGCCTATGTTCTCGAGCGCCCGAGTGCCTCCAGTCACCTTTTCGCTTAGCTACAACACATGATTAGTACAATAGATAATACGCAAAGGAAAATGCATGTAATGACAGTCAGTGTTGTCCGATCCTGACTTTCAAGTTTCGACTGAAACTCTAGGTCAGACCAATGCCAACTATTCTCTCTTCCAGAGAACCCGTCCTCACCTACTCTACTCTAGAGAAGTTATCTATTTGCCAACTGGCACTTCCGGTTGGACTTTTACTGGCCTCCGATGACTTTGTATCTTGCAACATCCGTACCTCAACCCATCCAGACTTTTGTCCGTTGTCCTTGCTTGGCTAAGACTTCTACCCGATCTTCCAGATTAGGACTTTGGTGCCCAACACCCGGTCAGGACTTCGTGTCCAGCTTCACTCACCAGGTCTTTGTGCCCAACCCTCGGTCAGATCATCATGCCCAGCTTTACTCACCAGGTTTTCAGTGCCCAGTCCTCGACCAGGACTTCGTACTCAACCGTGTAGATCAAGACTTCGTGCCTAGTTACACTAGTACTTTCCTACATGTTGGGGCAATCGGCCGCCCTATGATCTGGAGAATCATGGTGTTTTGATGTGTGTGGGCAATATGGTTAAGTTAGGGTTTATTGTTGGACTAATATATGTACAAGAGTGTGCAGGTGTACAGGTACACATGGTCTTGGTTGACGACTTCAGGTGAAGGGTGGCATGGAGGCAAGCTGGAGGCTTGCGTGCGCATCCGAGGGACCGTTGATAGCAGGGACGATGAGCCGAGTGATGCGGACTTCGAGGCGTACGTGAAGGGTGGCAAGGAGGCAAATTGGAGGTTTGCGTGCGCATCCGAGGGACGAGGGTAGAAGATGAAGAGGGCGTGAAGGCAACAGTCGAGGCAGCTGGTGAAGAGTCAACCGGGTTGTGAGGGTCTGAGTCTGAGTGATTGTACTCAGGGGCTAAGTCGGGAGGGTTCGAGTGCGAGTGGAATGTACTCGGGAGTGTAACCCTAGGCTTAGGTTAAGACCAGTCGACTGCCCCAGGGGCAGTCGACTGGTGTAGGCTGGAACAGGCTGGCAGATTCGAACGTTGTACTGTAACGGTCGAATCTGAGTGGAACCAGTCGACTGCCCTAGGAGCAGTCGACTGGTAGCGGTTGTTTCAGATTCGAGCCCTATTTAAAGGGGCTCGTTTCTTACTTTCTTCTCTTGACGAAACTCGTTTGGGAAAAGTGAGTTAGTAGTCTTTTCTACCCAGATATTGTCAAAGAGATTGTGGCGAGGTTTCTCTACCCATAAGGAGCGACGAGGGCTAGCCGGAGGTTATCGGGGAGTGATCCATCGACGGATTCTTGGATTAGCCACCCATCCGGGGTGGATACCAAGTAAATCGGTTTGTTAGCATTGTCCCATATTATTAGTTGTATTTTATTTGTATTTCCGTTGCGCTAACATTTTTGTAAAGAAATTCAAAAAAGTGCTATTCACCCCCCCCCCCTCTAGCATCACCTTCGATCTATCAATAGGTATCAGAGCAATGACCGCTCTTGATCGGACTAACCGCCGAGGGAGCACACGCTAGAGAAGAAGAACGATGGAAGATAAGTTGGGTGACGATATCAACTCACCACCACCATACGAGCATGAGGATTTTGATTATTGGAAAGCTAGAATGAAGATGTGGCTTGGCATGGATTGGGAGTGCGTAATGGTCCTAGAGGAACCATTTGAGACCCCTAAGGACAAGCATGGAAAGAAGCTCCAACCTAGGTATTGGACCAAGGAGCAACAAGAACAAGCAAGGGCCAATGAGAAGGTAATCAATATTCTGGTTAATATTTTGTCTACTAATATTTTGAGTGATGTAGGGAATTGTAAGTATGCATATGAGTTGTGGAATAAATTGGAAGAAGTTCACAAGAACCCTACACAAACTCAAGGAGTAGAGGAGTCCGAAGAAATAAGCTCAAGTGTCTAAGAAGACCAAAGAGAAAAAGAGTTGTCAACGTCATCAAGTGAAATGGAGGAATTGAGTGAAAAAGCATCCATCTCATCCAAAGAGGAAGAAGAAGTATCAACATCAAGGGTTGAGGGGGAGGAGAGACCCTCTTCCCCACAAGAACAAGAAAAGACCTCTACCTCCACTAAAGCAGGGAAAAAGGAACACATTATATGCTTTGGTTGTAACAAAAGGGGGCACTACAAGGATAAGTGCCCACTAGGTAAAAAGGAGGTAATTCCTAAACCCAATTCTATTTATTTAAATTCTAACATGGGGTTTAGGAATGAGAAGGCTAAAAAGGAGAAAAGAAGGAGTATTCGATGCTTTACATGCGGGGAGCTTGGGCATTACCATACAAAATGTCCAAGGAAAGGAGAGCTCAAGAAGATGGAGCACCTTAGGAAATGGGAAAAAGAGGAAAGGAAGAGGAGCACACATCAAGGGGGAGCCCCAAAGGTAAGGGAGGTAATCCCTAACTCTATTTATGCTCAAAATGCATGTATGAATAATAGAAATACTAATAATTGTTTGCCTAGATGTAACTTTGGTTTTAAATATCATGATAGAACCAAAAACACTTTTGCGTGCCAAAATATTCAAAATTTTATGTTTCATGATAAACCTAGGAATTCTACGACTAAGGACCAAGGCATAAACCCTAAGGAAGGGAGACATATGCTTAGAAAAATGGGTAAACCGAGAAATGATCAAGTTAGGTCAAATAATTCTAAGGTTAGGAGTTTAGAAAACGAAAATCAAGTTTTAAGAGCAAAACTTGATAAGTTAGAAAGAAACCTAGGAAGAGTCATTCAAGGGTCCAAGACATTGAACGTGATACAAAAGGACCAAAAGCTTAGGAATGGTAGGTCGGGTCTCGGATATCACCCTAAGAGGGCAAATGTGAGTAAAATATCATATTCAAGGGTGTCCTATAACTATGGTAGAGAGAAGGTCAAAAATGGCAAAGAAAAACCATTTGAAGAGAAAGAAAAGGAATTGACCAAGCAAAAGGCCTATAGGGTTAAGAGAGTGAGAATGGAAGGTCAAGAAGCACCGGAGGAGCACCGGTGTGGTCTTGCCTTAGTAGAAGCGTCACCTAGGGAGGTAACCAGGGATAGGAGCTCAAGGGGGAGCTCTAGAAGCCGAAATGAGATCCATGGTCAATGGATCTTAGGTGGTTCTCTTCTTGGAAATTAAATGGGCTATTGAGTGTGCCAATAGGTTTAAAAGGCTAAGGTTAGCCTTAATCCTAGAGAATTGGCACACTAAAGGGAGAATTATGGAGTAATAGATTAAAAATGAGATTATAATTGAAGAAATTGGGTTTAATGTGAAAATACAGTATAACTTGATGCTATTAATGTATTGAGAACAAGTATGGGAAGAAGCATCAAGTGGAGGTGCAAGTTAAAACTTTAAGTTGAGGTTAAATGACAAAATTTGAAAAGTTTGAGTTTTGTATCAATCATGAGATTCGGGGTAAGTTTGATTGAGATTATATTTTTCCCAAGTAGACTTAAGATCCACAAATCTCTCCATGAAATTTCAAATGTTTTGGAGATGTGTGGAATTAGTTATGCTTTTTTGAAAATTGACTGAAAAACTAGGATTTCAGATATCAGTCGACTGACACCAACTCAGTCGACTGGTCCATAACACAGAACATTCTGTGAGTTTCACCAGTCGACTGCCGTAGGGGTAGTCGACTGGTCTCGATTATAAAAACACTTTATGAGTTTTCCCAATCGACTGCCCTGGGGGCAGTCAACTGGGACGCGGGTTCTATAAAAGCAAAAGGGCACAGGGGGTAGCCAAAACCTAGGGTTTTGGTGTGCCACCCCGACGATTCCTTCCTCTCCCAAGTTCCCTTGCGTCCTCAGCCTCTCCAGAGCCCTAAAAACCCTTCCTAAGTCCTGCTCTAACCTTGATCTACTCCTAGGGTTGGTTAAGATTCCTCTCTTCAAGTTAATCCTTCAAAATCAACATCATGAAGAGATTAGCGAAAAGGTAACATGATTTCAGGTTTAGTTCTTCATTTAAACTTTGTTTTGGAACTAATGTGATAGTTTGTCTATGTTTTCTTTGGTATTTTCTCTTTTGGGGGGTGTCTTGGTATGCATGCATGTATTTGGTACTTTAGGGTTGTGTTTAAGAGATCAAGGGGTGAAGGTCATCCCATCAAGATCAGCAAGCCCCAGGAGATGCTAGATTTAGAACCTTAGAATGCAAGAAGAGGTTTGAGGAAAATGAGTTTACCCAAATGAATTGTAGGTATCTTAACAAATCCTATTTCCAAGATAAGTGTCCTCAAATCATTGAAATGGTCACTCATTTTGGTATAGAACAATTAGTATATTGTCAACATGATATCAATGTTGACTTATGTATAGAATTCTACGCCAACTTGACTTGTATTGACTCGGAGAATAAACTTTATGAGTCTAGAGTGGCCGGTGTCACCATCCCCTTCTCCGCCATGATTTTGGCTAGCTTTTTAGAGTGTCAAGTATCAAATAATATAAATACCTATTTTTCCAATGTTGTTGAGCCGCTTGAGTTTCCAGATGTGACCATCGATCAGATTCATTTACATTACTTTAGAAGACATAGGCATGAGTCTGAGCGCACCTTTGATGCAAAACCCATGAGTCCATTCAGTCATGTCCTGTACAAGATTGTTGTAGAGTGTCTCCTACCCATCGTTACTAAGGGAAGGGCGAGGATCCGATTGCCTCACCTAGTAATGATGTATGCCCTTGAGCGGAGGTTGAACATAGATGTCTCTCTTCATGTATTTACCTCGATTTGTCATTTTTCCCAAAGTGTGAATGGGAAAATATACATGCCATTTTGCCATGTTCTGACCGAGTTTTTCCAGTTGTGGTTTGGTATCCGCGTCACTAGTGGTCAGGTCAGGCACTTGTCCAAGGATTATGACCAGATAGGTACTCGTCAGTTATCCTTGGCAGGCATTGAGAGTCGCCAGGGGGCATTTGTGTGGAGACAGCACCTAGAGTCGTCTAGCTCTGTAATGCCTGCTTTTTTTTCATAAAGCGGCGTTACGCTAACATACTTAGGGCATGTAACATCATACTGCAGCGGAATAACTTTAACTTTACACTTACATGCCCCCTATTACCATTCTTAACATAGTGACATATGAACCTTGGCATATTGACTTCATACTTAAACATCATATCATGTCATATCATGTCATACTTAACATCATATCATAGAGTTCCATAAGTCATTATTCAAGCATTCAAGCATATAAGAGACCAAAGTCAAGTTCTAGCATAAACGATAAACATAGGGTTTCCTGGGCCAAGTCACTACCACACACATGATTTCTTGCCCTCCTGCTGCTTCCATCATTGTCCCCTGGAATGATCTGCGGTATAAGGAAATAAGACTATAAGCACACAGGCTTAGTAAGACTCTTTCCTACTCACAAAAACCATTCATCATTTCATAATGAGCACATAAAACATTAACATACTTAGTGCTCTACTTAGGACATAACAACTTGAATCATTTATCATATATTGAACATGGCATGATCATAAACATAAGTGAACATTCCTATCATGGCATGAGACATGGCATAAACGTAAACATAGTAAACATTCTAAACATGGCATGCTACATGGTATAACATAAACATCATAACCGTTCCTAGCATGGCATGATACATAGGCATACTTCTTATCATAGCATATGAGCATCCTTTTAACATAATCATGACATAGATCAATTCTTCTCATGCATCTTTCTTAACATGAAGAGTAAGCATCGAATCTTATTAACATAGCATAATGCATAACATGAATGAATGCATGAGGGGAATGCATATACATAAGCATGCTTAACCTTTTTTTTTAAAAACATACTTTTAAATGCTTAAACATATTCATCATATCATTGGGCCCTGGCTTGTACCACATACATACATCATAAGCGCGCATCCCTAAGTAAATACGAGGTAGCTAGCCTCGGCCTACTAGGGTAAGGACAGCATAGTCGGTAGTCCTCGAACTGAGGCGTTCTTAAGGTGCCCATCCCTGTTGGACAGCTACGGTAGTGTCAGAACCGTGGACAGCATAATCAGTAGTCCAGAACCGGGGCGTTCTTAAGGTACCCATCCCTTGGACCCATACTTCGGTCCGGTACAAGCCCATTCATAAAGTAAAATACTTTACATGCTTCATCATTCATAAGACATTCATGGCATCTTTAACATAGCATAACTTATTACGGCTCGGCCCGTCTACTGGCCCATTTACCGGTCCTCATGATCGTCGTACCGTTGACCATCGACCATGCCGTTTAGCATATTTATGCCTTAAAGACATAAGCATTATCTTTCATTCATAACATGACATACATCTTCTTTCATAAAACATGGCATGCATCATCATTCATAAAACATGGCATGCATCATCCTTATCATGAACATAAACATAACATACTTATCATGACATCATTCTTATCATGAACATAAACCTAACATACTTATCATGGCATCATTCTTATCATGAACATAAACATAACATACTTATCATGGCATCATTCTTATCATGAACATAAACATAACATACTTATCATGGCATCATTCTTATCATGAACATAAACTTAACATACTTATCATGACATCGTTCTTATCATGAACATAAACCTAACATACTTATCATGGCATCATTCTTATCATGAACATAAACCTAACATACTTATCATGACATCATTCTTATCATGAACATAAACATAACATACTTATCATGGCATCGTTCTTATCATGAACATAAACCTAACATACTTATCATGACATCATTCTTATCATGAACAAACAAAATAACATAGCATGGTTCTTAACATAACATGAGCATATAACATAGCATGGTTCTCTACCTAACATAAGCATAAATAGGTAGGACGTCCATAAACATGCTACCTACCATCCAAGTACATGGCATAAAACATAAGACATTCATAAATAACCCTATTAAGCATGGCATCCAATCACAATCATGTAAACATAAAACATGGTGCTTGAGGTTAGGGTTATAGGTAACATGACTTCTACCACATGCTTGAACCTATATATATGTATATACACTTCATGATAAACATAAACCATCATTCTTTGAACCCTAACTCCACCCCAAACCCTAGATACATGCTGGGCCGAAACCCATAGGGAGGAGTTCCCTCAATTCCATAAACATGTAAGATACCATAAGGTAAAGGAACATCCATACATCATCTATGAGTCCATAGGAAGCCATTGGGGCTCATCATTAGGGTTAACCCTAACCTTTAGCCCTCCTTCCTAGGGCTGGCCGAAACATGTAAGGCCATGGGGGCATGGAAAAATTCCATTAAAATCCCCAATCAATCATTAAACATCAACCATAACTTACCATAGGGCCATTGGGGCCCTTACTTGAAATAAGTCCTAACTTTTACCCTATTAGCCCATCTTGGCCGAAACTCATAGGGTTTCTAGGCCATGTGAAAATTCACATAATCATCCTCCATCTCCCTTATATCATGATAACACATAAAACATATGCTTGAAGTTTAAGACCCAACCCTACCCAAGGGTTCTTGAGGTTGGCCGAAACTTTAGGGTGTCCTAGGGTACCCCAAAAATTCTCAAAAATTATATTTAATCTCTAAACATCATAAGGGCATATTACACAACATGATTTTGATTTTTATCATCATTATAGACCAAGAACCCATGGTGGCCGAAACCTATAAGGTTAGGTTCATGGGTTTCCTTTGGTTTTCCAACATAAACATCATATACAAGACTTTCATATCATGTTAATCTTCAAGAAAAACCATTATACCACAGGTGAGGGAGTCTTACCTTGGTTGATCTTGATTATAAACCTTAGATTTGAGAGAAAGATGGAAATCTTGTTGCCTCTTGACCACCCTTAGCCCTTGTACTCTTGTGAGGACCTTAGATCTTGGAGATGAAGCCTTGGAGGAAGTTTTTCCAAGGGAGAACCACCCTTATGGTGTTCGGCTAGAATGAGAAGGGAGGGGGAGAGCAAATGCAATTGATGGAAGAAAGAAGTAACTCCCAAACCCCCCTCTTTATAACTCATCAAGGAGGCAAATGAAGAGTCTCTCCATGACCCTTCATCTTCTTCTAAGCCTTAACCAATATCCACTTCATTCTCTTATAACATTCCCTTGCTAGGTGAGTTGGTTAAAGCATGCATGGTTGTACAAGAGGTCCAAGGTTCAATCCTTTGTAGATGCACAATTTTTTTCCACTTATTTTATTTTATTTTCCTAATAATTTTCGAAAATCCCTTAAAAATTCCCCCATAATTATGTTAATATTTCTTATTAAAATCCCTTCATATTTCTATAAATTTTCACCTAAAATTCACCAATAATCATGGTACTAAAAAGCCCATATAAGACTCATTAGTACTTAGTTTTCTCAATTTAATTGAGAAAATATGGATTTCTAGGCCAAATTTTATATAAATATTTCTAAGTCCCTCGAAAAATTATTTAGACATGCTCAATATTTTAATAAAATATTAAGAGAATTTTCTGGGTCGTTACAAGCTCAGATGAGGAGCCTGCTGGGATTGTTACATGCGCGGAGTTCACTCAGCTCCGATCTGATATCCACGAGATCCAAGAGGACATGCACGGTATCCGGGAGGATCTCTAGAGCTTTCAGCAGCATCACCTGAGATTCAAGGAGACCATTCAGGGGGAGGTCCAGGGGATTCGGGGTAGACAAGATGAGATATACGAGATGCTGCGACAGATGCATCTCTCACACCAGGCCCCTCCTCATCCTCCTCCTCCAGGCGGCGACGACGACATGATCTGACGAGATGGTGCAGTTTTTGGAGTAGTTTGGTGTTAAGAGTGTTATAATTTGTTGTATTATTATATCTCTCAAACACCTCTTATTCTGATGTTGTATTATTTGTATGACTTCAGGGCTTCAGTTCCTGCTACTTTCATTTCATGACTGTCCTTATTTATGCTTTCTGTATGATATATTTATGTCCACGTTATATTATCTGATTTTATGTCATGATATATCCTTTAATACATGAGTTGATTATTGTTTTATGATACATGATTTGAGTTTTATTTGAAAGTAGTAAATTGTATTGATAAAATGATATGGTGTTAAGTTATGATCTTCATTTATATGTGTTCATGATATGGTTTGATATCCTATATTGTTTATATTACTTAACATATATTGGTTGAAAATTAAATGAAGGGATTTCTATACATAAGCACATGGGAAAGCTTTCTTTTAATGATCATCTAGAGTTAAGAAAGAAAGAGGGGGAGCTTTTGTCAAAATGAAAGTATCTTTATAAAAAGGGGAGGTTTAGAAACCATTCTATGTGTCCAATAGAGGTGAATGAAATTGGAAAATATAGGAAATCATGATTGAATTTCAAAGTTGATACAAAGTTGACATTTTTGGAGAAAATTTGAGGTTGTACCAAAAGTCAAGCACAGTTGATATTTTTCATGAAACTATATTTTTCTAGAGTAAGGAATACTCTAACAAACGTGCTTGCAAAATTTTCCATTTTTTTTCAGATTTTCTGGAATTTTATACGCGTTTCTGAATTTCGGCTGGAAATTTAGAAACTGCCGTATCAGTCGACTACCCTGGGGGCAGTCGACTGGTAGTTTGGGCAGAATGCTATTTGGTGATTTTTGAGGGGTTTTTCAGAAATCTGATTGAGTTCTATTTGACACCAAGGGTTAGGTTGCTTGGGGAAATTTTTTTGATGGTGTCAAAGGGGGAGAACTTGGGTGTTAAGTTAGGTTTGGGTTAAAACTTAACTATGGTTGTTATATGACATTTGGTAGTTAAGTTGGGATAACTTAACCAGTTGTTGTGAGTGGAGTTAAGTTGGGAGAACTTAACTTGGTATAGGAAATGAGAATTGAAAATTGGGAGAAAGCATAGGTTAACGGGGAGGTAGTCTCCTGTGTGTTATGCTTTGATTTTCAATTACTTTTGCTATTGTTATTGCTATATGTTTACCTAACATAACATATTGCCACACATCAAAAAGGGGGAGATTATTGGGGCAATCGACCACCCTATGATTTGGAGGATCATGGTGTTTTGATGTGTGTGGGGAATATGGTTACGTTAGGGTTTATTGTTGAACTAATATGTGTATAGGAGCGTGCAGGTGTATAGGTACACATGGACTTGGTTGAGGGCTTCAGGTGAAGGGTGGCATGGAGGCAAGCTGGAGGCTTGCGTGCGCATCCGAGGGACCGTTGATAGCAGGAACGATGAGCCGAGTGATGCGGGCTTCGAGGTGTACGTGAAGGGTGGCATGGAGGCAAACTGGAGGTTTGCGTGCGCATCCGAGGGACGACAGCCGAAGATGAAGAGGGCGTGAAGGCAACAGACGAGACTGTTGGTGAAGAGTCAACCAGGTTGTGAGGGTCTGAGTCTGAGTGATTGTACTCAGGGGCTATGTAATGCCCGCCCTTTACCGTTAAGGCGGCGCGTTACCTCATTCCTACTACTCCTACTTAATTTAACTTATAGTATATCATATGATTCTAAAACATTGCAGCGGAAATAAAACATAAATATAATCATATGCAAAGGAGAAGGAGTGTAAATATTAATCATGTAACATCTAGTAGCATCCATGTCTTAAATAAACTTCAATAGAGATAACAAGTAACAAGTATAAGGTATAACACATGCTTTCTTATAAGAGTAAGTGCTAAGTCTATAAATGGCACTAAAATGGATCGATCAGCCAAGTCACCACCACACACATTAGCCCTTCCTGCAGCTTCCCTTTCTTTAGTAATTTCTATGTTGATCTGCAACATAAGCAAACAAACTATAAGTATGAAACTTAGTAAGCTCTTTCCTACTCACTAAATCCATACGTCACATGCATTTGAGAGACATATAACATCTTATGCATAGCATAAAAATACATAAGATATATAAACATATGAAGGCATATAAACATAGAACATATGCATTGCATAGACAATTAGGATGCTTTTTAGAAAATATAATAATTAATACTTCAACATAAGCATACATCATCTTTCTTGGGGTCCCCGGCTTGTACCCATTCTTTCTTTTACGCGCATACCCCTATGTAGGATGCGAGGTAGCTAATCCCGACCTACATGGGTCTACATTCTAGGCTTACTATCTTTCAGCCTAGGGGACAGCTTCGGTAGTCCAGAACCATGGATCTTTTTCAAGATCCGGTACAAGCCATTCTTTAAAGTAAAATACATACATGCATTCTTTCCTTTTCTTTCTTTCTTTCATAAAGAATGTACTATGGACATTCAATCATTCATATAGACATACTTTTCCTGGCATAATCATTAACATAAATAGCATGACATTATAAGACTTTTCTTTAAACACCTATAAGTGAAGCAAACATCCTGCTAGTCTTACCAACACCTCATTCATATACATACTTGTCTTAGTCAAGGCAATACATTAGTTTTAGCTTTCCTTTCCTACCTTAACACATGCTGGCCGAAACATTATAGGAGAGGTTTCATAGCATAAAATTCACACAACATTGAAATAAAGGTATACTTTGCATACGAGATCATTTACAAGTACAAGGGATAGTCTAAACTTCACTAACTATTGATTTAGGTTCATGAATTGTAGTTTGAATCTATTTTAACCCTACTTCTAAATATTGGCCGAAACTCACAACATGGATGTCATGGCATAAGATTCATGTAACATGGAAATAAAAACATATTTTACATAAGAGATCATTTGCAAGTACAAGAGTAGTCCAAATCTTCACTAAACCTTAGTTTAGGTGCATGCTTGTAACTCTACTTAGGTTAACGTGGCATGAGGGTACATGTAACATTTTTTCTAAGCATCACAACCAAAAAATAAACATGAATTTTAGGTTCGAAAGGCCAGATCAGGGGCTACCCGAAAGGTACAACATGAAACAAACACATACATCACATGTATATCACTTGAAGCATCTATAACCTCATGAGGGTTTATAAATCTGTTTTAAGGCCTAAATTAAAGCCCTTTGGCCGAATATTACAGAGGTCATTTAGCATATATTCTACCAAATTTCTTGGCCAAAAACATTACATAAGCTAGGGAATACATGCAAGAACAAAACCCTACTTCATGCACATGCAACAACTTACTTCCACCCCTTGGCCGAGAGGTATTTGACCCTCTACATCATGAAGGGTGTTCGAACATCATTCATTCATCACTCATCTACTATGAGAAAGTAGCAACAAGCATGTAGAATCATTATCTAAATTTAAACATAACAAAAGGTGAGAAAAACTTCCTTGGCCGAAAGTTCCTCATGGTCTTTCCTTTCATTTTTTTTTCACACAACATCACAAGCATTTGTAGGGGATCATAAATACACATAATAAGCCATTATGTTGCAGGTGAGGGAGTCTTACCACTTGCGCTAAAATCCCAAATGATGTCCTAAACTTTGGAGAAGAAAAGGGGCTCTTAAACTTGGTGTTTCCTCTTGTTCCTCCCTTCTTCTTTTCCCGGTTTCCTTAGAGTGGTGAGGCTCGGTTTGGGGGAGCAAGGGGGCTCTAGAATCTCGGTGAGGGGGAGGAGGAAGAGGAAAGGTTTGGTGGAAGAGAAATGGGAGTTTTCTTGGCCGAAAATGCCTTAAACATTTTTCCCTTTCCATGCTCTTTTATAGGGAGTGAAAAGGTAACCACCTCTTTCAATTGTGCCTCTTCATTTTCATGTGTCTTTTCACATATCTTCTATTCATCTACGATTTCCCATCTCCTCCTAATAGCACTCCCCTACTGGGTGAATTGGTTATATATTCATTCTTAAGGCTTGGCTTTTTCTGTGAGGTCCAAGGTTCAATCCTTGGCACCTCCTCTTCTTTTTGCTTTCTCTTCCTTTTATTATTTTTTTCCAAGCCCGCATAACCAAAGCCCACCTAAAGAATGCTACTTATTTAATTCATACTCATGCATATGCATATCATTATTCATTCATACATGTGTAGGATACTTAAGCATAACATTAAATATAATAGCTAAGCATAATTATTACACATCCACTACGTGTCAAGATAATGCCTAACATTTCTTTATTCACAACTTTTCCCCCTAAATTCATAATATTATTCTTGGCCACATGTTCCATTATTACCATACTAGAGCGGAAAAATTGGGGCGTTACAGGCTAAGCCGGGAGGGTTCGAGTGCGAGTGGAATGTACTCGGGAGTGTATCCCTTAGGCTTAGGTTCAGACCAGTCGACTGCCCTAGGGGCAGTCGACTGGTATAGGCTGGAACAGGCTGGTAGATTCGAACGTTGTTCTGTAACTGTCGAATCTGAGTGGAATCAGTCGACTGCCCTGGGGGCAGTCGACTGGTAGCGGTTGTTTCAGATTCGAGCCCTATTTAAAGGGGCTGTTTCCTACTTTCTTCTCTTGACGAAACTCGCCTGGGAAAAGTGAGTTAGTAGTCTTTTGTGCCCAGATATTGTCAAAGAGATTTCGGCGAGGTTTCTCCACCCACAAGGAGCGACGAGGGCTAGCCGGAGGTTATCCGGGGAGTGATCCACTGACGGATTCTTGGATTAGTCACCCGTCCGGGGTGGATACCAAGTAAATCGGTTTGTTAGTATTGTCCTATATTGTTAGTTGTATTTTATTTGTATTTCCGCTGTGCTAACATTTTTGTAGAGAAATTCAAAAAAGTACTATTCACCCCCCTCTAGCATCGCCTTCGATCTATCACTACACACTCAGTGTAACTGATTAGAACACAAAAACATACTTAACTTTGTATGGGATCGGTGGCGTCGTAGAGGGAGGGTGAATATCGACTTATGCTTTTTTCAGAACTTCTTCGATCGTTCGTTTGCTTAATATCAGAGTTGTTAGTAGCACAGCGGAATAATAATGGAAAAACACAACATAGCAAACATGCGGGACTTACATGGTTCCCAACCTCCCAGGGTCAGTGTTGGTTTCATTTCGAAATAGATTCCTCTCCATGTCCCCAGATTAAAATTTTCTATTAATTAAAACAAATCTAGATGGAAAGAAACTTCCCGAACAACCTTTTTCATCATCGTACTATTCGATTGAGTGATCGCTCAAACAAACTTGTTGTTCAAGCAATTCAACCTCCTTAATCAAATAGCTGCGGAATAGATGACGAATTAGATCGCCGATTCTTGTGTTTATCTTCGAGGTCCATGATAAAATAAGAAAAACAATAAACTAAAACAAGAAAACAAGATTTATACCTCTTGTTTACCTCTCAATATTCTATCGTATTCCTATCCTTTTCTTGGACATCGTGTGGGCGACGGTCTTCCAAGAAACGAAGCCTCTAAACAACTCTTCCTCCTTCCTCTTGCTTGCACCAAACCCAAAGGAGAGAAGAAGACCCTCCTTCTTCCTTGCTTGTGCAAACCACCAAAGGAGAAGATCTCCCTTTCTTCTTCACCATGCACTGCTGGCCGAACCTTGCTTCAAGGGTGCGCCGACCAAGGGAAAGAAGGGATGAGGAAGAAGAAGATGAAGAGTAAACCTAAGGCTTAGCCATCCTTTTGCTCCTCTTGCTTGCGGCGTTGATCACCTTCCTCCTCTTGAAGCTTGCGCACACCCACAAGGTGAAGAGAGAAGTTCTCCCTTCACCTTCCGTGACCTAGCTGCACGCCAACAAGAAGAAGTGAGGAAGGACATGGCTTGTTTCCTTGCTTGGTTGCCGCAGGCCAAAGGAGAGAAGCTCCTTCCCTTGTTGCAGCTGCAACCCTAGGAGAGAGAGAGAGGAGAGAAAAGAGAGGCTTGATTAGGTCTTCTCTTGATGGCTCATGAGGTATATATAGGCTACAATAGGGACCATGAGGAGGAGTTGGTTTTAATCTCCTAACAGATCCTAAACCTGGCCCGTTATTGATAACCCGCTCCACTAATGGGTTATCATTAAACTACCGCACCAACCCCATAATTAAATATGTGCTCCACCATATTATGTGTACATAATCTCCCCGTGTTTAAGATATCGCTTATCCATTAATTAATTAAATTACTGACAATTTAATAAATTAATATCTAACTCCATGAGTAGTACCACTCAACCTTATCATCATGTCGGACCAAGTCCACCTGTAGGATTTATATGATGAACTTTATGAGCTCCTCAAGGGGACATCATCATCCTAATATATAGGACACAGTTTCCTTCTATAATCAACGTCACACCATGTAAATAATATTATTTCTCAATTTACCGAACCTATTGATTTAACAAATAAATCTCGCTCATTGGTAAATTAAAGAAATAAATATTAAATACATGTGCCCGTTATTATATAGGGATTAAGAGCATATACATCATAATACCTGAGGTCTAATTTGATTATATATTTAGTATAAATCAAATCACCTCTAATCGGTCCTGCTCAATGCACACAAAGTGTACTAGTGTAATTCTATAGTCAAGATAGACTAATATCAAATTACACTACAACCATTCCAATGGTTTGTCCAAATCCATCTCGGTTGTGAGCCACTACTTATACTTCACAAGGAACTGATAACATGATTTTCTGTGTGACACCACACACAATATTATTTACAATGTAAAGTAAAGGACAATATCATATATAACAAATATAAAATGCAAACAATGACCATGTGATTCTAATTCCAAAATATAGATGTTCATACAAAAGCTAGGCTTTTAGTATACATCCTAACAGTCAGTACATCCAAGGCCTAATCACGGGAAGCCCCCATCCACTAGCGGTCTCCTTTCTGAAAGTTTTTTGAAGGCGGAGAAACCCGACTTACAGTTTGAATAACAAACAAGAATTGACGACCCGACCAATCTGAAACTCTGAAGCGTCACGCACTTTCTCCTAGAGCCTCCTTGGTCGTAGAACTTTGCCTTAGCACTTTACCATTGCTGTGAATGAGTAGTAGGATGAATAGATTGACACTCTGAACTGAGGGGGTGAAAACCCTTATATAGTAAGCATCCGGGAACCTGAGAGCCTATAGGGGCGCCCTCCACGTCACCAAATTTAATCCACACCAGCGCACACATTGTAGGGATAAAACCTTGCTCCCAGGCGCCTAGGATGTTGGGGGTGCCTGGGAGTTGGGTGCCTGACTCTTGGGTGCTCGATCACTGGGGCGCTCGGGAGCCTCTCGGGCGCCCAGGTCCTTCCAGGCGCCTAGGAGTGGTCCCATGCTATAGTTTGCTTACTGCTTTTCTTTTGCTCTCCATTCTTGCCTCCAACTTCAAGTTCCTGCAAGACAAGCAAACATACAAAGTGTAAGATGTGTATATTGAAAGACATGACTTTTATTATATGAACATCTTTATTATGAAAAGAGAATCACGACTACACTAGGTGTTTGTTTATATTGATACATACACGAAGTCCACTTACTTTGCATTGTAGATGACATGGTGTGTGGTGTCACACGGAAGATCGTATTATCAGTTCCTTGCTTAGTATAAATAAGAGGCCCACAACCGAGATGGAATTGGACAACCCATCGAGGATGGTTGTAGAGTAGTTAGGTATGGTTGGTCTTGTCCATAGAACTACACTAGTGTGCTATGAGTACATTGAGCAGGACCAAAACTCGAGGTTATCCGATTTGTACTTGTTAGTAATATGAGAGAAGTGTCCTAAGGCAATCGCCTTATGATTGTAATCATTTACTTTAATAAATGAATATTCACTATTTGAGTATACATGTTCATGTATTTGATTGAGATCTTAAACTCATTTACTGAATGTCCGCAATACAATTCACAGCATGAGAGAATTTGTGATGAATTCACAACTAGTGATTATCTCTACATGTGCAATTGTGAAGTATTGAAATTGTCCCTAGTCGATGAATTGATAGATACGGACACTATCAATTCTGTTGAGACTAGCATGGGATATTCTCTAATCAGCTGATTCTCACTGGCTGGTGACATTGGGATGTCCGGAGATAAACATGAATGCTAGTTAAGTGAACTAGTTCATTGGAGTGACTAGCTGTAAAACTTCATATGGTAATCTACATATAGATATGTCAATGAAGTTCTTACTGCAGCTTAAGTGCGATGTTCCTTTGACTTGCGGTGTTCAAGTCATCTTGGTCATGAAGACTTAAACTTTGACATCTTAAGCAAGCATCTCCAAGGAGGTGTGGACCCAGGATGATTGGGTATAAGCCGAAGTACCCGAAGATGTTTGAACATCCTACAAAGGATTCACCACTCCTTGCGAGTAGATGTATACCCAAGGCCTATCGTCGGATTGTTACTCGAAGCCTCTGGCCAGAGCATCACATGTTCCGAGTATGAATCTCTTAGAAACATGAGAGTAATTAGAATCCGTTGGACGAGAAAGACACTACTTGGGCTAGGTGTGACGTAGTCAGCCTAGTGGGGACTGACACACATAGACCGTGTCCTGAACCAAGTGGGTATAAGATGGTGAAGGGAATAAGGCATGATTCATTAAAGCTACTGAAGGGTTTCAGAATTATTTCTGAGGTCAACCGTTGATCTTTCGATTAATTGGGGGTCATGATGTACTACTAGGTGCCACTCATGATCGTTCTATAATTGGTTGATTATAGGCGGCCAACATAAATCGAAAGCCTATTTAGTCACACGCACTACGAGTAATCCGAGGGATTTAAAACGAGTTGTAAATTGGATTTTCCGATCAAGAGAGATAAGTCGAATCTGAATTTATCAGAGACGCAACGGAAGCTTAAAATGGCTAAGTCTTTTGAAAGCTTATTGGACGAATTAAATGAGTTTAATTCGTAAGGAGACGGCTTGGATTTGGCCGGCCAAAGAGGGTCCCCACCCTCTTTGGTTTGGCCGGCCATAATAAGAAGGGAAACCAAATTATTTGGTTTAAATTATAAAATAAATCAAGCGCGATTTGTTTTATAAAATTATGGATGAAGAAATTTATATAAAGAAATTTATAGAAATTTATTCTTTTTATGGAAATTAAAATGAACCATGGATTGGTTTATTTTATTTTATAAAATTAATTATGAATTGATTTTTCCATGATAAGAAAAATTTATATAATAAATTTCTTGTAAATTTTATTTCATAATAAAAGGGGAGACGTGGTTGTTTTTATTATAAATTAAGTTATAATAAAAACTTGGCATAACGGAATAATTCATAGAAAAATTTATAAGATAAATTTCTTATGAAAAATTTATTCCGTTAAGAGGAGACTTGGCGATTAAGAGGCTACTATATAAAGGTACCAAGGCAAGGCTTGGACATTTTAATTTCAAGAGATCAAGGATTCTTGCCTAGCCTCTCTTCCTCTCCTTCTCTCCCTCTCCCTTTTCTAGGGTCGGCTACCATCTTCCTCTTCTAGGGCCGACTGCCCTCACCTCCATAGGCGTGAGCCACCTCCACCAAGAAGGTGCCAAAGAAGAAGAAGAAGCGGGGCGCGACTCCTTCCTTCCTCCCGGAATCTTGATTCCGTTTTTCATTTGGTGGTTAGTTTTCCATCTCTCTCTCTTGATATTCTAGTCGTGCCTTTGGAGAATCTAGTAGTTCTTGTCGGCACGAAACTCGTGGCTTTGCGAAGTCATCTCGAAGAGAACTCGACGTGGACGCGAATAGAGGAGGAGCTTCCAAGGGACACTACGGTTGGATCTCGTACCTTTCTACGAGTTACACGAGGTATTAAGTAAATTAGTTTACTTTCTGCAAAATTTTAAATGTATGATCATGTCTCCACAACTTAAGGTTGCATGCTAGATACGTGGTTAAAATAATTTAAGAAATTATTTATGCTAAACCTTCCGCTGCATGTAATTAAATTTTAAAAATTACGAACCCATATCTATGTCAACATGCACCCGGTCCCAACAGTACTAACTAGATAATTGGATAGGACCTCAGTTGATATTATGGAGGACGATCCCTTAATCTCGAAATAATATCGGGCATATATTATTAATTATTATCTCTTTAATTTATCAATGGGCGAGATCTATTCTGTTAGATCGATAGACCCGGTAAGTTGGGAGATAATATTAATAATATGATGTGCCGATGATTATTGACGGAATCCATGTCCTGGTGAGTCAGGTTGATGATGCCCCCTTGATGAGCTCAAAAGGTTCATCGTGCTAAACCCTGCAGGTGGATTTGATCTGGCACGTTGATAAGGTTGAGTGGTACTAATCAAGGATCCAAAATTTAATTAATTTAAATTGTCAGTAATTTAATTAATTAATGGGCATACGACATCTTAAACACGGGGGGGGGTCTGTTCTATAGTCCTAAGGATCAGAAGGTAATTGTTAGCACAAATGTCAGATTCTTGGAAGAGGACTATGTGATGAGCCATAAGCCAAAGAGTAGACTAGTGCTTGAAGAGTTAAGGGGGGGGCATTCCGACCTTAGGACCAATTGTACAAGAGGACACACAACAAGTCACTGCACCGCGTGTCACTAAGGTCAACTCCTTAGGGTTTACCAATGCCTAGCCTTACTCACTAAGACTTTACCTTGCCTGGCTTCACTCACCAAGACTGTTACCCAGCTTCACTCACCAGGATTTCGTGCCTAATTTTTGACTAGGACTTCGTGTCCAATTCCTTGAACTAGGACATCGATGCCCAACTAGGTCTTCGTGCCTAATTCCTCGAACCAGGACCTCGTGTCCAATTCATCGAACCAGTACTTCGGTGCCCAACCCTTGGCCAGGTCTTTGTGCCCAATTCGCCAAACCAGGACTTCGGTGCCCAATGTTGGGTATGGCTTGGCGGGTTTCCTAAGCGAATACATGATCGTCCATGAGAGACCTTTCCATATCTACGGATTAAAAATTTAATCTGAATGGAGACCTATCTCCTAAACGACCGTCTCATCGCCGCGCTAATTGATTCGAGTTACAACTTGGCCAAACTTGATGTTCAAGCCTTGTAACTCGCCTAACCAATTAGTCACGGAAAAGATGATGAGTGGATTGCCAGTTTTTGTGTTTATTATCGGCGCCCATGACAATTAATTATCATACTTAATTAACAAATAATTAAGAGCAAGATAACTAATTAAAACCACATGAAATAATGGAAGAACAAAGAGTTATAAGAGATGGTTATACCTCTCGTTACCTCGCGATCTTCTATTGTATGACCCTCCCCTATTGGACGTCGTGTGGCCGATGATCTACCAAGAACTGGAATCACCAAGGGCCACCAATCAATCCTCCTTCTTTCTCCTCTTCAATGCGCCAAACAAACCCTAGAACCTAGGGTTTCCACTGGACCTCCAAGCAAGAAGAAGATGAATGAGAGAGGAAGAAGAGCTATTCTCCCTCACAACCACCCTAACTAACCTCTCCTTCTTCTTCCTATCTCACGGTACCAAGCACGCAAGGAAGAAGATGACTCCACCACCCTCTTCCCTTCTGGTGACAAACACCACAAGAGAAGACTCCAACCACCGGCCGTCCACCCTTCTTCACCTCTGCTTCCGCACACCACAAAGGAGAAAGACACCTCTCCTTGTCTAGTGAAAGCTGGCAGCAATGAAGAAGGGAGAGGAGAAGAGAAGTGGAAGAAAACCTAAGGACTTCTCCACCTCCACCTCCACCGCCAGCCACCAACCTCCACCTTGCACCGGCAAACCCTTCTTCCTCTCTTCTCGCCGCACACCACAAAAGGGAGAGGAAAGCTCTTCCTTTGTCCAGTGATTGCCGACAACAAGAAGGATGAGAGGAGGAGAAGAGAAGAGGAAGAAAAACCTTCTCTTCCTTGCACCGGTTTTGCCCTAGGAGAGAGAAGGGAGTGAGAGAGGAGTAGAAGAGAGGTTTAGGGTTCATGATTAATTGGATTAATTTGTTTCATGATACCATGGGGTATTTATAGGGCCACAATAGGGACCATGAGGAGGAGTTGGGTCTTGGCCTGCTAATAGATCCAAACCCGATCCATTAATGAAGAACCATTCCACTAAAGGCCCTTCATTGAACTACCTCACCAATCCCCATATTTACATATGGGCTCCACCTATTATGAGTACAATTTCTCTCCGTGTTTAAGATATCGCATGCCCATTGATTAATTTAAATTACTGACAATTTTAATTAATCAACATCTAACTCCTTGTTTAGTACCACTCATCCTTATCATCATGTTGAACAAAGTCCACTTGCAAGATTTAACATGATGAACCTTATGAGCTCATCAAGGGGGCATCATCATCCTAACTCACTAGGACATGGATTCCATCTATAATCAATAACACACCATGAAATAATATTATTTCCCAACTTACCGGGCCTATCGATTTAATAGAATAAACCTCGCCCATTGGTAAATCAAAGAAATAACTATTAAGTACATGTGCCTGTTATTGTTAGTGATATGAGAAAAGTGTCCTATGGCAATCGCCTTATGATTGTAATCATTTATTTTAATAAATGAATATTCACTATTTGAGTATACATGTTTATGTATTTGATTGAGATCTTAAACTCATTTACTGAATGTCCGCAATATAATTCACAGCATGAGAGAATCTGTGATGAATTCACAACTAGTGATTATCTCTATATGTGCAATTGTGAAGTATTGAAATTGTCCCTAGTCGATGAATTGATAAATATGGACACTATCAATTCTGTTGAGACTAGCATGGGTTATTCTCTAATCAGCTGATTCTCACTGGCTGGTGACATTGGGATGTCCGGAGATAAACATGAGTGCTAGTTAAGGGAACTAGTTCATTGGAGTGACTGGCTGTAAAACTTCATATGGTAGTCTAGATATAGATATGTCAATGAAGTTCTTACTGCAGATTAAGTGCGATGTTCTTTTGACTTGCGGTGTTCAAGTCATCTTGGTCATGGAGACTTATACATTGACATCTTAAGCAAGCACCTCCAAGGAGGTGTGGACCCAGGATGATTGGGTATAAGCCGAAGTGCCCAAAGATGTTTGAACAGCCTACAAAGGATTCACCACTCCTTGCGAGGAGATGTATACCCAAGTCCTATCGTCGGATTGTTACTCGAAGCCTCCGGCCAGAGCATGACATGTTCAGAGTATGAATCTCTTAAATACATGAGAGTAATTAGAATCCGTATGACGAGAAAACGTTACTTGGGCTAGGTGTGACGTAGTCAGCCTAGTGGGGACTGACACACATAGACCGTGTCCTGAACCAAGTGGGTATAAGATGGTGAAGGGAATGGGGCACGATTCATTATAGCTGCTGAAGGGTTTCAGAATAGTTTCTGAGGTCAACCGTTGATCTTTCGATTAATTGGGGATCATGATATACTACTAGGTGTCACTCATGATCGTTCTATAATTGGTTAATTATAGACAACCAATATAAATCAAAAGCTATTTAGTCACACGCACTACGAGTAATCCGAGGAATTTAAAACGAGTTGAAAATTGGATTTTTCAATCAAGAGAGATTAGGTTTGGTTGAGCCAAACGATAAGTCGAATTTGAATTTTTCAGAGACGCATCGGAAGCGTAAAATGGCTAAGTCTTTTGAAGACTTAATAGATGAATTAAATAAGTTTAATTCATTGGGACGTGGCTTGGTTGGGCCGGCCAATGAGGGTCTCCATCCTCTTTGCTTGGTCGGCCACAACAAAGGGAGAGAACCAAGTTTTTGGCTCAATTTATAAAATAAACCAAGTGTGGTTTGTTTTATAAAATTATGGATGATATAAATTTTTATATAATAAACCAAGGTTTGGTTTATTTTTCATGGAAATTAAAATGAACCATGGATTGGTTTATTTTATTTTACAAAATCAATCATGGATTGATTTACCATGATAAGAAAATTTATTCCATAAGAAAAAAGAGACTTGGTTGATTTTTATCATGAATTAAAAAATAATAAAACTTGGCATGATGGAATAAGTCATAGAAAATTTATTCCATAAGAAAAAAGAGACTTGACGGTTGAGAGGCCACTATATAAAGGACCCAAGGCAAGGCCTGGAAAATAATCGAAGTATTCTTGCCTGGGCTCTCTCCCTCTCCTCCCTTCTTCCTCTTGGCTGCCCACAAGGTTCTTCTCCCTTCTTATTGCCCTGAGCACAAGGAGAAGTACCGAGGAGATGAAGTTCTTCCGTTGGGACGATCTTCCTCTCCAACCATCATCACCTTGGCATTGGGCGTAAGTCATCTTCCTCCTTCTCGCCGGAATTGCGATTCCGGCCAACCTTGGTAGTGAGTTTTTCCGATGTGATTATTTCTCTCTAGGTTTTTCTTGTCGCGTTCTCAGAGAATCAAGTAGTTCTCGAGAACACGAAACTCGTGGCTTTGCGAAGTCATCCCGAAGATACTCGGTGTGGACGCGAATAGAGGCGGAGCTTCCGAGGGACGCTTACGGTTGTATCTCGTCCCTTCCTTCGAGTTACACGAGGTAATAAGTAAATTAGTTTACATTTCTGCAAAATTTTAAATATATGATCATGTCTACACAAGAAAAAGTTGCATGCTTAGATGTGTGGTTAAATAATTTGAGAAATTATTTATGCTAAACCTTCCGCTGTACGTAATTAATTTTAAAATTACGAACCCGCATCCATGTCAACATGCACCCGGTCCCAACAGTTATTATATCGGGATTCAGAGCATGTACTCCATAATATACTGAGGTCTGATCCAATTATAAAGTCAGTATAAATTGGATCACCTCTATGTTGGTCCTTCTGAATGCTCATAAAGTGCACTAGTGTAATTCTATGGTCAAGATAAACCAACACCAAATTAGACTACAACCATCCTGATGGTTTGTCCAACTCCATCTCGGTTGTGAGCCTCTACTTATACTTTACAAGGAACTGATAACATGATATTCTGTGAGACACCACATACCATGTTATCTACAGTGTAAAGTATTAGACATTATGCATATACTAATATGCAACAATGATCTTGTGATTCTCTTTCAAAATGCAGATGTCTTATACAAAAGCAAGGCTTTTAGTATACATCCCAACACCAAACCCTCGACCAGGTCTTCGTGCCTAATTCCCCAAACCAAGACTTCGTGGCCAACTTCACTCACTAGGTCTTCGGTGCCTTGACAAGGACTTCTTTGCTAATCATTTGATCCTGACTAGACTTCTTTCTGCCAAACATCAGATCTTGTTTGGCTTAGTCCTTAGTCTGACCAACCAGATAGGTTTTAGTCTCTTTGCCAAACATCAAGTCATGTTTGGCTTATCTCTTGGTCCAACTGACCAACCCTAGGTTTTCTGCCAAATATCAAATCCTGTTTGGCTAACCCTTGTTCTAACTGATCAAACCTTGGTATATTGTCAAATATATCAGATCTAGATTTGATCAATCTGCCAAACATCAAGTCTTGTTTAGCTAACCCTTAGTCAAACAAACCAACCCTGGGTGCTAATCACTCTGCTAAACATTAGGTCCTGTTTGACTAACCCTTTGGTCAAACTAATCAAACCAGGGTTTACCCTACCAAACATCAAGTCATGTTTGGCTTAACCCTTGGTTAGATTGACCAGATCTTGGTATATTATCAAACATTGAAACACTAGAGGTTAACTGTTCATGTCTGATGGTTTTTGCACCAGCACTTTGAACCCTTTGTCATTATCAAAATAAAGTTCGATCTAATATTTTCAACACCAACAATCTCGCTTTTTTGATTTATGACAAACCTATTCAAAAGTTAAGTTAAAACAACATTTGAAAAGTTTTCAAAGTAGTAAGTAAATTTGAAAAATACTTTTCAAAGTAAGAAAAACCTTGCAACACAAATTAAGTTCAATTTCAAAGTGTTAAAAAACTTGCAATATTTATTTTCAATATGTTTTGAAAATTTAGACAATTTGTTTTAAATACTTTGAAAATAAATGAAGCTCCCCCTTGACATGTTACTCTTCCCCTGAGCATTTGAAAATATGCATTTGAAATTAGTTTTTAAATTTTTTTGAAAATATTTAAACAATTAAACTATTTTGAAGATATTAAAAGTAATTTAATTAATAGTTTGAAAACTGAATATTTGAACTTTGAAAATACTTTCAAAACAAATCTCTTTAACTTTTCCTTTCTCCCCCCTTTGACATATATAAAAAATATTTGGTTTAAGAGAAAAAAATTTTAAGTAACAAGTATGAATGTTTCAAAAGTTTTTAAAACAAAAAAAAATCTGAATTTGGTAAGAAAAATTAAAGGAACTTTTTGAAAAACGTTTGAAACTATCAAGTCCAAAAAATATTTTTCTTTAGGTCTCAGAGCCCAGACTAAATTTAGATAAAAACTTTAAAAAATTCCAAGTGAAGAAAGCAATCAATTTGCTAAGTACGAGTAAGTAAATTATGCTACGTAAGAATGATAGATGAATAACTAAAGCAAGAAGAGTCAAATTAAAGAACTGATTGTAGTCACCCATTTGATTCTAAGCATGATTTTTAAAATTAATCAAGCAATATTTTTGTAAAATAATTTAAACATTAAAAAATCCTCAGGCACCTATCTGTTGGGTATGGCTTGGCGGTTTCCGAGACAACCACGGGGTCGTACCTGAGAGACCTCTCTATGTCTACGGATTAAAAAATTTAATCCGAATAGAGACTCGCCCCTCTAACGACCGTTTCGTCATCATGTTAATTAATCCAAGTCACAACTTAGCCGAAACCATGGTTAAGGCTTTGTAACTTTCCGGATTAATTAACCGCGAAAAAGATGACGGTTGGATCGCCGGTTTTTGTGTTTGTATTCAGGGTCCAGTTAGTCAATTATTATCCATGATAAACAATCAAAATAATTAACAAACATACATAAAATGAAGAGACAAAGAATCATGGCACAATAAAAACTAGCAAAGGAAAAGCGGAGCTCGGGAGAGATAAACCTCGCCGTTTACCTCGCAGTCTTCTACCTTATGACCCTCCCCTCTTGGACGTCGTGTGGGTGACGATCTACCAAGGCGCAGAGTCACCTAAGGCTCCGAATCAATCATTCTTCTTCTCTCCACCTTTCTTTGCGCCAACCTGAAGGAAACCCTAGAGCTAGGGTTCCTTGCCGCCGGCGATCCTTCAAGGAGGAAGAAGCTTCCTCATCCTTGCGCCGCCCACCAAGTGGACCAAGGAGGAAGAAGATGATGAAGGTGAATAAGAGAAACAATGCTCCCCATCCCTCCAAACCCTAGCTGAAACCAATCTCCTGCACTTCTTCTTTGCCACCGGCCAAGAGATGATGTAAGTCCACTCTTCTCAAACCACCGGTGGATCCTCCTTGCACCAAGCTTGCGCACCCCAAGGAGGTAGAAGCCAATAAGATGATGGAGAGGAAAGGAAGAAGAAGAAGGGTGTGAAACCTCTCCTTCTTGCGCTTTCTTTCTTCTTCCTGCCGGCGCCACAACCTCCCACTTGAAGTCACTGCCGGCGATCCTTCCCTTGCTTTCTCTCCCACCGAGCACCACCTGATGATGCTCTCTCTTGTTCAGGTTCCACGCCCAAAGAAAAGGAGTAGAAGACCTTGTCTTCATGCTCCCTTTGATCCGGCGCAACCTAGAACCCTAGGGGAGAGAACTTGTGAGGGAGAGAGAGAGAGGCTTTGGTTATTTTTGGATGATTAATTCATTAGCCTTGTATCATGACTCCTATGGGGTATTTATAGGGATAAGATAGGGACCATGAGGAGGAGTTGTTTCTTCGGCCGCTAATGGATCCAAACCCGATCCATTAATGGCGATCCATTCCACTAAAGGATCACATTGTACTTCCTCACCAACCCCCATATTTTTATATGGGCTCCACCTATCATGAGTCATCCATCTACCCATGTTTAAGATATCGAATGCCCAATAATTAATTTAATTTACTGATAATTAAATTAATTATCCTCTTGATCCTTGATTAGTACCACTCAACCTTTTCATCATGCCGGGCCATAGTCTTTTTTTTTTTTAAACGACTTGTATTATTAATAGGGGGAAAGAAATCCATGTTAAAAGGGGGACCATACCTTACCTTCTAATCATGAAATAACATGATCTCAGAAAGATTTTACAAAAATTGCTAACAATATAGTTAGCTCTTTTAATTTCTATCTCATAACTCCAACCTTTTTGAAGTATCGCATCGCCACCTCCTCTTTTAGAAAAATTTCCAAGCAAGCTAGCCGTCGCATAGCCATTCTTCAAATCTTCTTGAGTTTCAATAGTCCATAAGTTCCCAAGAAATCTAGTTCGATATAGAAGAAATAATATCTTCATATCTTCATGTCTTCATGTCTTCATCATAGAATCATCATAGAATTTCCCCATAAGGAAAAATCTGATATATCAGGAAAACCAGGGATCATCACTCAATGAATAGAAAACCCAGAAAAGTCATCCATAATCTATATTTCAAACAGACTTTTGCAACCATTTCAAAAACATTGTATCAAAATATAGATCATTATCAAAGCAATCTATTTTAAACCATTGGTCTAAAAATCTCCGTGTTAAAGCATTCTTGTAGAATCTCTGAAATCTGCAAATTTCCAAAAATATTTCATCTCTGAAATCTACAGTTTCCATTTGGTTTGAATAGACTCAAGAGTTTCAGACCTCCTGTAATGCTCAAAAATTCTCAAACCTAATTTTAGAAATATCCTAGAATTAATTCTGAATTTATGGATATTTTTATAGAATTTTTCCTTGGACAAATAAAGCAAAAATGAATAAAAATAGAATGCGCAGTAAAAAGATTTAAGTGGGGTTTGAACCCTGGACCTGTACCATGAGAAAAAAATAGACTTACCAAATGGGTTAATTTGTTTTTATTGAAATAGAATAGAGGGAAGGATAAATAAGGTAAAGTTAGTTAAATTTTTCCGTAAGTATAAAAGGGGAACTTAGGGTTTTTATATTCATTCTTTTCCTCACATCTTCTCACCGTCGACTCTCTCTCTCTCCCTCTCGCGATTTTTCTTCCTCTCCTCCTCTTCTCTTGCCGCCCAAGACAAAGGGGAAGCAAAGGGAAGGTCTCAAGAGGCCCTATTCTCTACGGGGACCCTCGTAGACGCGAGGAGAACGCCAAGAAACAAGAAGAACGTTGTAGTTCGACGTTTCCTCAGGAATTTCAGATTTTATTCGTAAGAAAAACCTAGCGCAGGATGTAAGTACCCCTCATTTGCAGTATAAGTAGTTTCGGTTGAGTTTTCGTATACTTTACTTCTTTGTATGTATGTTTTACGATTAGAAATCGTAAATTATGAACAAACACGTTGTGCTACCCTTCAGTTTTGGGTCAAGGAGCACGTTAGGTGTTTGTTAAATTGTTCAGTTCAGTTAATGCTATAGAAAGCATTAAAGAATAGAAATTCTTGCTTCAGTTTATGATTGAGACCAAGTTCCAACGGGATGGGCTCCTAGTTGCCCCTAGGTTTAGATAACCTAGTAAAAGCAAGAATCAGAAGAGAAAAAAAAAAGTATAAAAGAACTATTTTATTTTCAGGTGGCATTGTACCGGACTTCGGTCCAGGGATAGGCTCCAAGTTGCCTTTAGGTTTAGATAACCTAGTATGGGATGGGCTCCTAGTTGCCCCTAGGTTTAGATAACCTAGTAGAACCCTAATGGATTCGGGATTTGCTACCTCGGATTTATTAGGGATGCGTGCACAGTTGGTACATTACCGGGCCCACAGCAGTTGATTATTACTTTCACCTACTATATGTATTTAGTTTTCATAAATTCATTTTAGTATGTGGTGAATTTAATAATTAGTTTTATGTTAGTTAGTTTCAGTTCCGATTCAGATATGTATGCTATGCTATAGTTTAGTTTTCAGTTTTAGTTCAGTATGTGCCATGTCTCAGTTATATGCCATGACATTCTATGATATGTATTTTATCATGAGCATAGCATGATTATTTATGGACATGAGCATTTACTTATACTACAGATACAGGTAAAGGAAAGCACTAATAGCGGAGGCGGCGGGCTTGATGCAAAGTGTGTGTGATGGTGGAGTTGGAATAAAAGTCTTCGGAACTTGCAAAGCATAGAAATAATCCTTTTTATGCTTCTTTAGTCATTCCGCAATATATTATGAGAACTATGTATGAACTTGTTTAGTCTTTTTAATTGTGGTGCCTAGTGTACCTAAAGTGGTTTATTTACCTGATTTAATATTTGTTTAGTGGATGTTGAATGATATGAGTTACTACTTGTAATATGGTGATTTAGATCCATGCTTAAGCTTTAGGGGTAAGAACTTGATACTTTTGATCCACATGCTAAATACTTAAGATATGCTTGTTCTAAGATTAATGCACAGTATAGAATAACATGTAGTAGCTAAGGATGCCTTTAGATAGGAATATTGAATAGTTTCAATAAGAAGTTGATACGAACTTGGCACATTCATGTTATGCTTCTACATGTCGTTTTTGTGATTTCTAAGTTGCTATACATGCTAGAAGCCCTCCAAAAACATGTAATAAATGCCCTAGAATAGTTGTGGAACTTTATTTATGTCATTATGCTTGTTAGATATGATTTTGGTACATTGTAGCTCAAGTTTGATAAGTTCTGGAAATCTAAAAGCTGGAATTTCAGAGCTACCAGTCGACTGGGAAAACACCAGTCGACTGGTGTCGGGCAAAGAAACATTCTGTGGCCCGACCAGTCGACTGGCATATATAGCAGTCGACTGGTATTGTATAAAACAAAGGCTGTGTAGAGTAGCTGGTTAGTGTTTTAGCCATGCAATGCAGAGGTTGGGGGATCAAATCTTGCCAAGCTAATAAAATTAAAGTTTTTGTTTTATTTTGGCTGGTTAGTACTTTCAACATGATTATGAATTGTTAGTTCAGTAAATAGCGAAAAAGAATTTTCGAAATTCTCCCACTTGGTTTAGCTTATATGAAAACAAGGATCATAAATCAGTAATTAGTCAGTTAGTTAGTAGCGATCCGCCTTAAAGCTTAGTACTAGAAGGTGGGTCGTTACACCTCCATTCAGCATGACAAGGATTTATATCAGTAAAATCTGCAAGTATTATAAATCTGAATCTGTAGACTTCCAGAACAGTTTCGTCTCATCATAATCAAATATGAAAGTCCATTTAATCTGAATAGATGCAGTAATTTCAATGCAATCTAAAGTTTTGAGAGAGCAATATTTCAACCCTTGATCAATATTGGAGCATAAATGACTGAATTTATAACAAATACATAGCAATCAAAGATTTATAACAGATGATTTGTATCAGTTCATTATAAAATCTGATATATCAGGAAAACCAGAGAATGAAATAGTTTGTATCTATCAGCACGCAGCAAATAGAGAGACCAGAAAAGTCATCCATAATCTGAATTTCAAAGTACTTTTGCCACCATTTCAAATACATTGTATCAAAGTATAGATCATTTACAAATCAATCTATTGAACCATTGGTCTGAAAATCATCTCTGAAATCTACAGATTTCTAGCAATATTTCATCTCATCATATCAGAGAATAGTTTCCATTTGGTTTGAAAAACTCAAGCGTTTCATACCTTCATTCAGCATGATAAGAATTTATATTAGTAAAATTCTGCAAATATTATAAACAATATATCATGAAAAAACTCCGTATCAGAGCATGCTGTCTAAATACGATATCGAGCATCCTTGTGAGAATCTCTGAATCTACATACTTCCAGAACAGTTTCGTCTTATCAGAGTCATATATGAAAATCCATTTAATCTGAATGGATGCAATAAATTCAATGCAATCTAAAATTTTGAGAGAGACAATATTTCAACCCTTGATCAATATTGAGCATAAATGTACTAAATTTGTAACAAATACTTAACAATCAAAGATTTATAACAGATGATTTGTATCAGATTCATTATAATACTAGGAGATGAATCATTTGTAATACTGAATCTCTGGCAGATACACAGGGAATAGAAATCAGAAAAAATACCATTATTAGCTTCCCATATTTCAGTGAAAACCTCTGCAAAACATTATATCATTATATCAAGATCTAAAACAATTAGCAAAGACACTATTTGATAAAACTCCTGAATCTGCAAAGCTTTTCAAATCTTCTGAACATTCAATTTCTCTATACCATTTTCTTATCCATTCGAACATAAGGAAGTCCCAGTTTGTCCATCTTACAAATGCCATATAAATTCTTGTTTATGTCCTATCTTCTCAAGACTTTGTCCCCCTCAAATTGGAAAGCTTGATTGGCCAAGTAATCCGTAGCCACATTCCTTTCCCTAAAAATATGTGAGTAAGTCACCTTATATCATCCCATAATAATTTTGAATTTAAGCACTATATTTCTATAATCCCAGCACACACAAGAGGATCGTATAATCTTCAAAGCAATCTTTGAATCTGATTCTAACCACACTGGAAAAAAATTGCAGTCAACACATAATTCCAATCCAAATAAGATAGCCGATAATTCTGCTTTTACATTAGAAATAACTCCCAATGTGCCATGCTTCACCATTATAAATTGTCCTGTGTGGTCTCTAATTATAAACCCATATGACGATACACCTAGATTTTCTTTTGAGCAACCATCTATATTTAATTTATAACCACCAAATTCTGGTTTCTTCCAATGCCCCACAAAGATAGTATTTTTGATGTTTACTTTGATAGGAATCCCCCAAGCCGTAGCCCCTGAAGAGAAACCTTTCCAATGCTTTCCTTTCAATATACCTGTCGCTTCTCCTAGGAATAAATACTGAATAATATTCTATTTAATCTTCTTTGCATCTTGTTTTATCCCTCTATTCTTTGCATCATTTCTAGCCATCCATAAAAACCATAATACAAGGAAAGGCATGATCTCCCTAACATGTCCACCATGAGACCATTCTTGACCAATCATCCAAACTACCATTAGGAAAAATCTGTGCACCCTAAACAAGTTTGCAAAGTAAGACCAAACTTCCTTTGCTATTGGGCCATTAAAAAACAAATGGTCCCAAGTTTCTAAATCATTGCAACAAAGACATTTAGAAACCAGTGTGATTCCCTTTTTTTGCAGGATGGTATCAACAGGTAACTTGAATCTTAAGAAACGCCATGCAAAAATAGAAATAGAAGGGTTGAGTAATCCACTCCAAATTGCATAATTTATGGGCCTCATTGGTTGAATTTGTCTAACATTATTCCATGTCGTTTTTAAAGAGAACTTGCCATTCAAAGATATTTTCCATATGATTTGATCCATATCTTCTATTTGCGCAGGTACTTCAACTATTTCAGCAGCTATTTCTTCCGGGAGCATCCTACTAATTTTGTTCATTCTCCATTGAGATCCTTCCAAAAATTCTGCAACCCTTATGCCAATATCTCCAACTGGGGCATAAGAATGAAACAATGGACCACTATCCAACCATGTATCAAACCAGAAATGCAATTTACCTTCACCCAAAATCCAGCATATATTTTGTTCTGCTAATCTTCTAAATTTAACCATTCGGCGCCAACAAAAAGATGCTTTACTTTTTAGCTGAACTATGGCAGGATGAGTATTACTACAATACATCCTTGATAGGAAGTTGTTGCCCAAAGTATTTTTTGTTCTCTGAACCTATACCAAAGTTTAACTGCCATTGCCACACTAAAATCTGCTAGCTTCCTCACTCCTAACCCTCCTTCCATCCTTGGCTTACTGATCTCTTCCCATGCAATCCAATGAGTCTTCCTTTTAGTGTCTATAGAGCCCCAAAAAAATCTCGCAAAGATCATTTCCATATTGTGTAAAATTGACAAAGGAGGTAGAAGTACCTATAACAAATAAAGAGGTATAGAAATTAAGACACTTTGAATAAGCAAAAGGCGACCACCATAAGAGAG